>JAAGNO010003029.1:0-37950 GCA_033439905.1 Ceryle rudis | reverse complement strand
AAAGAACAGAGAGGAACAAGAGTATTGAAAAAAGAGGGGGGTGGGGGGGTGTGGCGGAAGGTAATATTAAATGCCCAATATGACCTCTCAGTATTTAAACTCGAGTTAGAAATTCCATCCCTAGCTTTCTTCCTAGAGATTGGTTTGGATAAATACATAAAAGAAAGCTGGAGTTTGCTTTTATGGATCTTCAGGCTTTAATTTATTCTTCTGTCTTTGGCACATGTTATCCACTTTTTTTCAAACTTTTCAGGAGAAGGGTGAACTGAAGACCAATCTGCAAGCTTTAGGGCTTGCTTTCTTTCCTTGTTTGTTTTGTTCGGGGTGTTGGTATTCCTTATGAAAGTTTGTTGGTTTTTATTTTCTACATGTGTCTAAGATGCTGAGAGCCAGGCTATTGGGTCTCTAAGGTACCTGATAGACATTCAAAACCATTGTAAACTATATTTATTACTCTATGTAAGATGCAAGGCTAATGGAATTAATTGATAATGCTCTGCATACACACACTGTGTTTGCCTAGTTCTGCATAAGTATGAATGGAAATCTTATTTATTGTTTAACTAATATTTAATTAACCAGCTATATTAGTTCTGCGTATTGGTTTTACACTAGCAGTAAATTTGATAAATCTTTTTACACCTATTTAATTGTTTATTTCTTTGCTTGTAGGTAATAAAATAAAAGTCATGGCTGAGACATTCAGCTGCCAGGGATGAGCACGCACCTGAGCACAAACCCAATAATAATACTTTTCTCTGAAAATTCCTTGCAGGTCTCAAATCGGAGTCTGATCTATGTACCCATATGTATCTAAACATTGAATTTTTAAAAGTTGAAAATAGTAAACTTCTAATAGTACAGGCAGGTTTTTGAAATTGGAGTAAGATGCTCACTTAGAGGTCCTAATGAGGGATAATCCAGATAAAAGTTGCAACCAAAATTAACTGTCCTGTGACTGTTTTAATGGAGTTAAAGATGCTTAAAGGTCTGTGGAATCACCACAGGGTAGAAGTTTTGGATCTGAACACTAAAAGCCTATGCAGACTCTACCTAAAGTTACTCAGCCAGAGTCCTGATTTTTACTTCTATGAGTAAGCATTGTTCCTGGTGGGGGAGGGGGGAGGGAAGGGGATGGGTAAATGGTGAAGAACAGCATGTTTGGAGCAATGCTGGTTAGGAATGATGTCCTGCTGCTCATTTAGATCATGAACTGTTCATCAATACTAACAATTAGCGGGCTAAAGATTCCATTGACCACATGGCAAGAATCAATATACACAGTACTTTTTAGTTATTTACCACAGGGTGTATTAAAGCCTATAGATTCACTATAAATCCTTTAAAGCTATCCTGCTATGATCCTTGCCACAACATGCATTGACACATCAATAAATCCTTTTGACAAGGGCGATATGTGAAAATCAATACCAGTTTATCAGCTATTTCCATGTAGTCTTTTCTACAGAGGTTTAAAGATCTTTTCCCAAAGCTATATAACTGACACAGTGTAGGGACAGATCTTGTATCAAATAATGACCTTGATTAATAGTGTTCACTCAAAGAATTTTGTAAATCCCATACAGGAGACATAAACCCATTTCTGATGAGGTTCACCATTTGGAAAGTGCTTTTCAAAGCTTTACTGAATTTTTTTTTTTTTTTTTTCATGAAAGTGAATGAACTTTCTGTATTTACACAGGATGAGTTAGGCTTTTTTTTCTCAAAGAAAAAGAAGTTTCTTCTGCTGATAAAAAAATTGCCAGGTGTTCCCTTTTCACTAAGCTATTTTCTATACCATAAGGGCCATCACCAGAGGCTGTGGTGTGTACTTATTCTGCTATACAAACTTTATTGCATTATGAAAATAGATGTAAAACATATATATATAAAATGCAAAAGTATACAATTTAGGCAGAATAACCCATTTTTTAAAGCTGTTTCTTATTTAGTGTTTGAGAAACTTTGAGCTGATCCCATCTGATTTCAAGTGTCAAGCAATCTTACAAAAATCTAGGCTCCTTAGGCTTAGTGGTTGGTTATCTTTAATGTCTAAGTAACATTATTTAGATACTACAGTGATTCCTTCTATGCACATTTTTATCCAAATGTATACAGTAGTTTTATCCTGGCACTGTATATATTATTTGTTTTACCAGCAAGTTCTAGTTGTCCTGGAGGATGGTATAACCTTTGGGACCGATGGGGAAAAAAAAAAAAAAAAATCATCTCCCTAAAGTATGGAAACACATCTGAAACAAAACTTAAAGAGACAATAATAGCTACATGAATAACATTAATTGCTATTCTTTTTAGAGTAAACTCTACCCCCTTTCTTACACAAGAAGTTAACAGTTTGAACTCCAAAATAGGCAAAATATTTAATTAGTTCTGTATCTTGCATTCAGGGGCATGTAAGCCACACAGCAGCTTAAAAAACATCTCAAGCCCCACAGAGAGGAAGGGATAAAGAAGCCTATTACATGGCTCTTTGGGAGTACCTTTGCCAAAGTCAGCTTTGATAGAAACAAATCCAGCTCACTTTGGTCAACAGGAGCTGGCGTTGCTAATGGTAGGGTTTGATTCTGCCCCTTTCGAGTAATTTTTCCTGTGAAAGCTGAATGTATTGCATGTTACAACTCAGTGCAAATGTTTCCTGTAAAGCTTTCTACAGATACTGACCATAAAGGAAGGGATAAGAAAAAGCTTTGGCATACCTTGTGATAGTTTTAAACGAACTGATGCAAAAGATAACTGTAGTACACATGATGGGAGGTTCCGGTCTCTCAGTGTCCTCCTGCCCCATGCTATACAACATTTTACTGTAAAAATCTTACCTCAAACCTCCATTCTAAAAATCTCAGTTATTCTTCTGTGCATATGCTGTAATATTACACACTGTGTTACCTACCTTTCCTTTTCCCCTTTATTTTCCTCACCTCTCCATCATTTCTCCTTTATGTTGTTCTCTCTGATGAATCTCTGAAGTATTGACAAATGTAACATATTAAATGTCAGTAAAATACAGAGAAAACTGTATATTTTTATGGTGACAAAGATATTTAGATGGCATCCCCTTTCTGGTTTAGATACAGGAACTATCCTTAAAACTAATTAGTGAATTTTTCACTTTTTTCCAAAGGTTTTGTTAAATACCTTCTTTCTGTCTGTCTGTCTCCTTTAAAGAGGAAAACTCTATTTTCACTCAGAGCTGCTCTTTCCTGTTAGAGTGGTCAGGATTTCTCAGTGCACAACCAGGATGGGCTTCTGGTATGTGCTGTAGGGATTGCAAGCTGAAAAGGGAGCAAAGCATGAAGAAAAGGATGAAATAAAATCCACATAAACAACTGAAGAGCAATGATCCCTGAATTAAAAACAAGGTAGGGTAGCCTGGGGCAACAGATAACCCAAGCTCCAGCTGACCCTGGCAGCATGACAAGGTCTTTATATAAGGACAGCATCCTCCAGCAATTTAATCAGTTTTGCCCCAGTGTCAACCTTGCATCTATTGTTATTTTACATCTTCTTTCTTCCTTTTTTTTTTTTTCCCCCCTCTTCTCATATGTATTTTTTGCTCAGATGTGTTTATTATGGCTAATAGAAGGAAAGTAAGTACTCTTGAGCTCTTACAAGTCTCTCAGACTCCAGAGGACTGATGAAATTCAGGACTGTTGGGGTTTTTTGTTTCAAAACTCTCGAGCCAAGGAAAATTAGATAGTAGTTCTGCACAAGCAGGGTTGAATCTTGGGCATAAAAATGGTCTTGCTTTTCATTTTGGCATAGTTGTAGAGTATATCTTTCACCCTTTCTGCTGGGAATGTGCAGTTAAACTAAGAGCAGAGGATGGAAAGGCAGCCGTTTCAAGCACGTCAGTTGGCAGTGACAAGACCTTAAGCATGAACAGATTTGTTGAGGCAGCTTTCCCAGCCTATTCAGTAAAGGCAACCAATTCTGAGCCTTGTGTACTATGAGCTGATGGGGTCTATTAAATATCCTCACATAAAACACACCAGGGGCCAGTGTAAGGGAAAGAAAGGAGTATTCATTTAGAGACCCAAGTTCAAAACTGTCAACAGTTCCACTGCACCAAGGCTACTCATTTGACTGTTTGCAGAGGACATGTAAATGCATCTTACTTTAAAACTGTAAACTCCACATGAGCTTTTTATAGTTTAATAATTTTTCTATTTCTTTGGATGTAACAAAGGTCATGGTGCTGCACCCACAGCTGATATATACGGATGAAACTCTGGCCAGTTGAGAGATCCTTGGTGGTATTTCTGTTTCAGACTATCATGTACCTTATGCCCCTGTGTTGTTGTGTGAGAAGAACTTTTTTAAAGTGCCAGTATATCAAAAAGAGTCAAATGCTTGTGCACTAAGCTGTATGGGGTATTACCGTGGTGTTTTGATGTTTTATCAGCTTTAAATGTTAATATTGCTTAAAAGAGTGAATTGCAAGTTTTAATTAATGAGTGTAAAAGGTTCATTACTACTGTTTGAAGCATTTTGTGTGTATTTTCATTTAATACTGATCAACTAATTTCCAACGTGTATATTTTTAAAAGAATGAATCCTGTAGCTTCAAAAAGCATACTAGTAATAATACCGTTAATTTGTAATGCTGCTGAAAGCAATGGGGTCTTCTGGTCACATAGTTAAAAAAGAGACTGTTGTCATATGACTAGACTCATAAATTCTTACATAGAGCACTGTTTACTGTTTTCTAAAGCAGAGAGAAATGTTGTCAGTCTACTGCTTATTGCCCCCATCTTGATCAGATTTTACTGCAGAGGAGGTGCAGTGGCAGAAATCTGTGCAAAAAACCAAAACCGAAAACAAACTCTAGGAAATATTGCTGCACGACCATGAGATCTCTTCAGAAAACTGTTATCCCTATAGTTGACTGTCATGGTTTAGGGTCAGGGCAGCCCACTAGACCTAGACTACTGCTAGAAGCAGACACTGCCTGTGAAAACATGTTGCTAATTTCAGCAAGTGCAGTTAGTTAGAAGAACTGAGCTGAAAAGTAGAATCACTGAACAGAATTAGTTCTGTTCTCATTTGAACCAGGACATTGACAATTTAGGTTAGGAGCAAAGTTTGAACAAACAAAAAAACCAAAACAAATGGCAAGGAGCAAGAGAGATAGACCTGAAGTCTAACAGTGCTGAATATTTAACGGAATTACTGATAAGATGTAAAATTGTTCTAGTGTCTCTTAGATGGGGAAGCACATTTTGGTTTCACCTTTCATTGTTATGTGACAAAACCAAACCACCCATTTTTCAATTTGTGCCTTGCACAGTAGGGATGATGGAATATTTTACTTCTTTCTAAGTATAAGATGGTAATGTGCTAAAATACTCAAAACATTTTTTTCTCCTAGAAATAATATTTCCTCAGCTTCTAGGATCATAAAGAGAACAGACTTAAACAAAGAACTAACACCAAAAATCTTGCAGAAGCCTAGGCTGTGCAGTCAGTCCACATTACATGTGTTTGTTCCTGGGAATTTCTGAATTCCTGAGATTCAGACATCCCTTCCGTACTTGGACTGAGACTGGGGCCTGTGTTGGAAACAGGTTAGAGTAGGAAGGGCTTGCTTTTAAAGATGTCTCAGCATGTATTTTGGCTGAGGGCCTCTCAGGAGTTGTAAAGAAATTTGGCAGGTGAAATGCAGTGGTCTTTTGCAAAGATGTTTCCTCATGTTTGAACAGCTCTGATGGCTTGTGCCAAGGAGGGACAACTGCCAATCACTCCTAAAGTCTTCCCAGACATTTTCTGGGAGAAACTGATGTCATGATTCATCTTTGCATGAGGCAGTGCTCGTGTTTCCCTGCTGTTTTATGCCTCGGCACAGGAGGAGGTTCTTTGTTTTCTCTCCCCTCACACTCGCTCCTTGCAGTCCCATGCAGGGCTAAATACAATCTGGCCCATGGTAGAGATTTGGAATCCATTTGCTTGCTCTTCTACAGCTTTCAAGGCTTGCCAGCAATACTGTGGGGAGCCTGGAAAAAATTAAAGTGTTATTCTATCCTGAAACTTGTCTCTGCAAAAATGCTATTCTAGGCTCCCATGTTTATTGTTTCTCCGTGATTCTTTGTATGAAATTTGATCAGTTTTAAAAAGGGGACCGAAAAAGAAAAAAAAAAAAAAAAAAAAAAAAAAAAGAAAAAAAAAGGAAAGAAATAAACCCCCTGATTACCTGCCCATCAGACTCCTTCTGTGAGCAGCCAACCTGAATTCTTTCTCCTCAATCTGTGAAAAAGAGATTCTTCAAATGGGATTTAGTGCTGGTAGTACGCACTGCTGGTGAAAGGAGTCAAACCCATCTGAGAATGGCTCTGTTGTGTTTGAGGTTAAAATTCTTTTCACCTGAAAAAATTGAAGCTACATGACGGCAAATTCCCAGTGTAAGACTTTTTAGAGGTTAGCATATTGACTGTTTCATAGGGAAAACTGAGGACTGTAAATTGTGGGGCAGGACATGGGCTTTCCTTTGAGCAGTATTTTCATCACCTCTATTCTAGTGCCATTTATTCAGCCTGCGGAGTAACTTCTTGCGTTTCAAATGCAAATCACAGACCAGTTCTCCACAGAGCTCTCTTGCGACAGCCCGATTCACCCCCGTATTAGTTCAGTTGGAGGGAGCCCCTGGAGATTTGAATATTTTATCTCTATGAAATTCAGTGAAGTTTACCATAGACTTTCCTTTAGAAGCTTTTTGTGGGAGGAAAAGCACATGGCACATGGCTTGGCTTCACTTTTAAGCTAGTGGCAGAGAAGTTGTGCTCTATTGAAAGGGTCCCTGTGCCGTCAATACAGGGAGGTGCATCACATGTTCTGTTGTGAAGAAGATCTGCAAAATTCTGAATTTAAAACATCAGATTCACTAATGGTCAGATCTTGCAAAGTGGTGACTAGAGTTTCTTGTCTCTGGAAACTCTGTTTACATACAGAAAGCAAACAAGTGAGCTCAATCAAGTCTTCTTGATCAGTGGAAAAATAGAGCTCTTCTAGCCTACAAAGCCATAAAGAAGACTCTTGAACCACTCTTCAGGGAACTAAGAGCTTGACCATTCTTAGTTAGCTTGGGAGTGTACTTGCCTCCTTAAATATAATTAATAAAGAAGATTAAGCTTAATAGACCACTACTTATTTAAGCATAGAAAAGCCACAATGCTTAGAAGTCACATATACAAATCTATCTTTTATTCTTTTGGTTATTCCGTTACAGCATTCCTGGATAGTCATGTGTGCCAGACCAGAGAAAAGGGAGGGACTTTCTACAGCAGGCATCACCTCAGACCTAGCCTCACATCCTGGCCCTAGAGGAGCCACTGAGTCTCAGTGCCTCGAGTGGTGTTTGTCCAGCTTTGCCTTGTCAGTGCCAGCGCTGAGCAATGTGGGCAGCCTGGCACTGAAGGCTGAAAGCTGGTGCTTGGTGCTCCTTGCCAGGAAGGTGAAGCCAGGCTTCACTGCATTCAGAGGGGTAAATTACTGCCTCAAGCTGCAGTCTTAGCTGAGAATCCCTTCACTTACCTGTATTTAAAATTGTCTCTTACAGCTACTAAGGCACATTTTAAACACAGCTGTTTTCCCATTTTTGAAAATCAACCGTAATAAAGACATTAAAAAAAAAGATTCTGTACACGCGCAAACAAAGAGAATTGCAGGGCATTATTTGTTGCAGTCATTGCCAGGGCTGATGTTCTCATTAATTCTAGCTTTAAAAAGTCCTTTTGGCCTAACAAAAAGGTTTTTTTCAATTTGATGACATCTTGCAAAATAAAACAATGCACTCTTAAAAGAATGTGCAGTGAAATGATTGCCAAAATCTATTACACGAGGCTATGCTCTCATTATATCAGAAGCATCAGCAATGACATGTTTTCTGCTATGTTTTGTGCTCTTTGGTGTTGTTATAGATGAGGTTTTACTAAGACTGCCTAATGTTATCCATGATAACTCCCTGGTTTCAGTTGTTGATGACTTTGCCAGACTTTACCCATTTGGGTAAACCATGCTAGTTTTCTTCTTACTTGATTCTATTTTGGAAAATTTCAGAAAAAAAAAAAAAAAAAAGATTAAAATATTTCCAGGCATTAGGCAAGGGGAAAATATATTCGTTTTGACCACACTGTAAAGTCCTGTCAAACCTTGCTCTGAATAGCTGTAGCTTCCCCTCCCTCTCTCTGTCCCCCATCCTATTGTTTTGGAATAAGTATCTGAAATTTGGCAGGAGGGTGATCTTTGTCTTATAAAATTTTTATGAAAGCCATCACAGTGAGTGAAGTTATAAAACTTTGAGAAAGTTTAATGAAGGCAGGTGGGAGAGTGGAATTAGCTATGAAAATAAATAGTGCTATCTCTGGTTAGTGTCATTAGGAAGTAATGGGAAAAGCAAGGGGGAAAGGGATATGCACAGAGAAACAGTTAATCAAGGATGAGACACTGATATGAAACTGGAAACCAAAGGGAGTTATGGGATTTGACATTTTCTACACAAAGGTTCAGGCCTTGTAATCAGCCTTTGCAGAAGAAAAGATTTGTGGAGAAGAGGGGTCAGATGTCCACTATCCTGACACTAGCGGCAGATGGTTTGGGAAAGCATAAGTGAGCAAAACTGGGCAAAGATCAAACACTTTTTACTGATCTATCAGCTCATCCCAAGTTGAAGGTTGTGCCTGGAGCACTGTGTTCAGGAATTACCAATGCATTCTGCCTCCACTAATACACCTGTTTTAAAAGTTATTTATGCTTGAGACTTATATGAAGCCTGGCAGCAATGAGTTCTGCAGCTTGTGCACTGAATGAAAAACCACTTCCTCTTACTGGATTTAAAACTGCAAGCTAATTTTATTAGGTGTCACCAGATTTATTTATATTTTTGTAATTTATTTATTACAATGATGGTTATTAGACTGAATAATCACTCTCTAATCACAGACAAGAAAATCTAGAACTTTTATGACTTGCAAACCTCTGTTGTACCCATCCCCAGTTACCTCTTCTCCAAGCTGAAAGCATGTGGTTGGCCTTTTTTATCACTACATATCATTAAACCAACATTTTCATGGACTTATCCATAATGGTTCCGAGATTTTTTGCTGAGCGATAATAGCTAGGGTCCGTTGTGGTTTAGATCTAATTAGGATTGTTTTCCCTCATATGCATTACTTTGCATTCATCAATACCCTCTGCTGTTTTATTGTTGTGTACGATTTTAAACCTCCCACAACTCTTTGCATTCAGATCAGCTAGCCAGCGTGACTCTCCAGGCCTGGCAAACTTTTTCATCTTGTTATCCATCTTCTGTCAAAGTCCTGCAAGACTATACCTAATGTCTTAGGTCCTTGAGAGGTGGGCTGATGTGCCTCTTTTGTGAAAGGTTTCCAGTAGGTTTTTTTACCTTCTGTTTGCTATCTTTTAATGATTTATTAAGCAATTATTTGGTTTTCCTTTATTAAAATTTAGAATAAGTTAAAAACTGACTGATAAAAAACTTCAATGCTGCCATGTGAAGATGAGGGATTCAATTTGCCTATGAAACTTCAATGGTTAAATTTTAGGTTATAATAAATTCTCTAATTAATTGATCATGCAAATCCTGCTTTCTTCAGCCTGGACCTGTGATGGGAATGAACCAGGACAACATAGGGGAAGAGACTTTTGTCTGGAGAATATTTATTCCAGAAACTGGCAACTGTACTGTGAATAAAACAGGGGAAAAATATGTCCCCCGTTTTAAGGTGGTTAAACATTAAGCTGAACAACTGGTTGCATTTTCACATTGTACTTCAGGATACTCACACGTGCAAGTAATGCGCAGGTTATCACGGGGACCAAGGCCTTTGCCTGGCTATTTACAACTGGCTACAATAATTTTACAAGAGATTGGAGCAGTGAATGTTGTGGCATTCCCTAAGAAGAAATTCTGGATGAGAGAAGACACTCACACAGACATATGAGCAGATACATATATGCACATAAGATCCTTCTTCTAAGTGTAATTTAGAATTACATTATTAGTATTAGAAAATGTCTTTGTCTCCAGGCATCAGAATAACCACTGTCCACTGTGGTACAGAACAATTGCTTGCAAATGATTAGGCTTAACTGTTGGCAAAACAATATCTAAACTCTCAAGACAACTCTGGTGTTTATAAATCAACACCAGCTGTTACTGTTTATGCAATACTTTGTAAAAATAAAAGAATAAAATAGAATCTGATATGACAGCTCATATACAAAGATTCAGCTTTCTGGAAAAACAAACCAGGCCATTAAAAATTGTGGGGTTTATTTCAGATATTCTAAGAGAGCCAACTGGTCTCATGGTAATAAACGTAACCATGTTTCTCTAATGCCTTTAGGCGTATGGCAGGTACTTGGCAAAAAGACTCCTGAAGCTAAGCCATCAGAGAGGTTTTCTTGCTCTCCTGCTGGAGGAACGAAGAGGAAGACCCTCTCGTAGGCAGCACCTGTCAAGCATTTCTGAGCCATGTCAGGCTCAAATTTGCCCTAAGTGCCAAATTCTGATTTCTGTCACACAGATTTTGTCATAGAAAGTGAAGGGATTCTCTGGAGTCAGTGGGGTTTGCTTTAGCATAATTGCCCTTGTAATACAGCCCCAGATCTCTCATATGAGATGGGTGGGTAATGTGTCGTTGTGGTATTACTCCTGGCAAAACCCAAAGTCCTTGGGATTGCTTGTTTTGGTATTTATCACGTGAAGGGTGGCCTAGCTGACACAGTTAGCTAAAACTAGTTAAGTGGGAAAAAAATTAAGATTTAGTCATCTCACAGCTAGATGCCTGACCACAGGCTGATTCCATGTAAAGAGTAGGGTGAAAGCCAGGCACCTCAGAGCGGAGTTTCGAACAAGCCATTTGCTAAGCTCAGCATTAAGCTGACCCGATGGGGTGGTCTTTAGAAAGGGGAATTACTTGTTTGGTTTTTTTTTTTTTTTTTTGAAAGCTCGGCACCTCTCCAGTGCTGGGATTCACTCAAACACAGCTGCCCAAACAAATCCCTGAGGACAGGAACCTAAAATTTTCTTCTTAAAAAACAGACTCAGAAATGAGCGCTCTTTTCCTTTTAAGTGTGTCCAGAAAAGGTAAGAGAGGCTGCATTTTCACTTCTGCTAGTGGTTTAGTTTGTACTTGTATTGCCACTTTTGAAGCAAATTATCTGAAAGTCTCCACTTAGGGTGCATTGGATCACATTGCAAAGGAGTCTTGCATGTGTGACTTGCACCTTAAGAACTCCAACTGCTCCTCAGCATTCAGTGCATGAGATTAATCTCAATCTCATTGAAATTAAACCCTTCTTTCCTCCTCCCTTGCCCCCCAGAATCCATGTATTGTGGGCACTGAATCATCATCATCAGCTGTTGAACTCTTATTGCAGCTTTTTAACGAAAATGTGATGAGAGACCTTTTATATGAAAAGCTATTGGTCTCCAGAAATTGATTAATCTTCAGAAATACAAGATCCATATCTCCCAGAGATGCTCACCTCCTGTTGCTCCAGAGCAGAGATGCTTCTTGGCCCTGAAAGTTTGTGTTCACTTCTAAAAATAGTGGCAAAGCTTTAACTGAGTGGCTAAAAAGAGATAAATGGTGCCTGTTTTGGACTCTTTTGAAAATTAGAGCACTGGTTGGGTGCTAGAGAGGCAATTTTGAATCTCTTCAAGCTTCAGAGAGATTTGAATTTAGGCCTTCTTGGTAAATACTTCACTGACAAGGTTTTCACAAGTTTTCTCCTCTTTGCCTGTACTGGCTCAGCCCTTCAGGGACTTAGGTGCTGTTTGGCACTTGCTAAAGAACAAGAGCTGAAGCCCATTTGACTCAGGATCTCTTGATGTGGACATGACTGTTTTCAGAGAGGGAGAGGTTGCATTGTGGAGGCTTTTTTCTTAAAAACATGAATGGGGCTGGACTTCAATTGACAGTCTGTTTTAAGTGGTAAAGGGGTTCTTTGGTTCTTGCTTCCTATTCTTTCTACATGGCATATCTATATGTTATTCACTCAAGAAATGTTCAAAAGCAGATCATACAATTTTTGGCTGCTTTTGGAAATTGTTCAGATAAGTGTTATATCTCACTGTTTATTGTTCATTAACTACTTGTAACCAATTCCCAATCTCTATTCAGATGTGTTACTCTTGCTTTACTGTTGGTCACCTTTATTCATAATTTCCTAGTATTATTTTAAGCAAACAGAAATCTCATTGTGTGGCAGACTAACTAGTAGCAGTAGTACTTTGTCATGCTTTTTTTTCTATTTTATAATTCTGCAACTCATTCTTTTTTTCAAGCTATCTCTGTCTTCACTGGAAATGAATTTCATTTAATCACAAACTGATTTCTCTTTTAATGATTGCATTCATCTTGGCAACCTGCCCCTAAATTCATTGTTCAGAAACACTTGTATAAACTAAACTTTGGTTGCAGAAATCTACCTAAACAAATCAAATGGAGATCAGATTTGTAATTTGAAAAAATCCCTAAAAAAGATTTTTACATTATTCAGTGACTTCTTCTATTGACTGTTACACTGCAAACAACTGCCTGTAGGTTATTCAACAGTGCAGTGGTAGTACAAGGCATTAAACTGAATACTTGAGAAGTGGGATGTACTTTCCCTGGCTGAATTTTATGGGCCTTGCCTTCATAGAATTGTTCTCAGAATATTTACAGTTCAAAAGCCACTTTTATTTCTAAATAGTATATAGCAATAGCTGTATACAAAAGAGTGCCATATTTTTTGTGTGTGATGTTTGTCACCATGATTTAAAGCTAATCAAAAAGGCTGGGTAAATAAAAAAATGCAGTCCTATTAACAGAAGCTTGGTCCCAGAGTGGAGCAGAAAATGCTCACCTGGGAAGGAAGTTGCTACATCTTACTCTGCATCCAAATACTGTGGTTAGCGCTTATCAGAAGCCCACCACCTTCAGGTTCTATCAGAACCATAGAATGAACTCTTTTGACACTTCTTTTGATGAAGCCCAGGATACCTTTGACTTTCTGGGCTGCAAGCACACCTTGCTGGCTCATGGCCAGCTTCTCATCCATCAGTACCCCCAAGTCCTTCTCCACAGGGCTGCTCTCAATCTCTTCATCGCACAGCCTGTATTGATACTGGAGGTTGCCCTGACCCACGTGCAGGACCTTGCACTTGGCCTTGCTGAACTTCATGACATTCAAACGGTCCCACTTCTCAAGCTTGTCCAGGTCCCTCTGGATGGTGTCTTGTTCTTCAGGCATGTCAACCACATCATTTAGCTTGGTGTCACCTGCAAACTTGCTAGGGTGTACTTGATCCCACTGTTTGTGTCACTGATGAAGATATTAAACAGTACTGGTCCCAGTATGGACCCCTAAGGGACAGCACTCATCACTGAATAGACATATAGATGGCCTTCCTACCTTACTTCTGTCAAGTAAAGACACTAAACTGTGAAATCTCAACTTTCCTGTTTGGAGATTTTCTGGGACATGACATTTTAGTGGCAGAATCCACTAAGTAGAACACATTATTTTGGAACTCTATTTTTAGCTTATTTATTTACGACTTGGCAGACTCCTAGTCAAGAGGGGATAACACTGGCCCTAGTGATAAGTTTTAACAACTGCATGTTTATGCACCGGTAGGTATCAGGAGGTCAGTCATAAAAACCTGTCAGTTTGTATTACTTCTCTGTTGACTTTCTATCAAAGCATGAAGAAAGAGTAGCTGCCATATTTCTCTTCTTACCATTGGGTATTATGTCATGAATTAGATAAAATAAGCTTATTTTTTCTTATATTGGTTCAAAATGCTATTCCTTTGAGAACTGGAGAAAAAGAAAAATAAAATTCCTTATATTTATTCTGTCACTGAAGCAGAGATACTGCTTTGGCAGGTAAAGGCAGTGGAAATAATGTACAAGACATGCTTCTTCTGGGCCTTTTTAAAAACGCATTGGCAGTGCTCTCAGATGCTTGTTTTATCTAGTGTTGAATTCTGATCAGGTCTCCCCAAAGCAGACCTGTTTGGATATTAATGAACCGTTAATTTTTAAGTCATGTGCAACAGGGAATAGTGAAACTTGCATCGTCGTTAATATGTTCAGGTCATTTTCTTTTGATACCAACACTCAAATCAAAGAAGCTGAATAAGAAAAGATTATATCAAAGATGATCACAGTTTCTTCTGCTCCAAATGAGAAATTTGCACTGTTTAACACCTTGCCTCCAAGTTAGCTTCCAGTTATCTGATATTGATGGCCATGAGAATGAACATATGCAATTAAAATAGACAAGCCACTAAGTGATTGTACCCAAAGCAGAGCCAGACTCTGAAGGATCATGCAACTGGTTTAAATACTGAAGAAGAAAAATAGGTTGGAATTCCCTTTATTCCCTTGCTCATGTTTAAATGAAGTTTGTCACACTCAAACTTCTCTCTGCAACCACAGTTACCACCAGGATAGTCTCCTGTTCTTGAAAAAAGAACACACTTTAATATCTATCAAGAGGACCTGAGAGCTTTGGTTTCAAGTTAATTTTTTTCATAGAACAAACTGCAGAGTGCACAGTCTACAACAGAATAGAGGACCTAGTTAATCTAAGCTGTAGCAAGGAAGTAGGCACTAAAGACCGACAATTTCAACTGTTAAGCTACAAGGTCTATCTCTTTGCTTCCAGCACTACACCATGCAGAACAGACATTTCTGCGTATCACCTGAGGTAGACCCTGTAGATCAGGAAGATACTCAGAATTATTTTGATCATTATCTGGGTGGGTAATGTATATTTTTTTTACAATATTGGAACATGATGTATAGTTATCTTAAAGATATTTATGGTAACAGTAGTCAAAGTGAACAAATTATATATACCTACTTCTCTGTTTCACCACAGAGCAAGTTACTTCTGGGTTTTTCTCTCTCAAAATCCAATAGGTAGCCACCTTGGAAGTTAAAAGTACTTGATTAAACCTAAGTAGTACACCGGGCAAGCGGACATTTTCTGGGAATGAAAAAAGAGTGTAGTCTTTCAAGTAGGGAACGTCAATTTTTAGAGCTATGGTTACTTCATACTGTACCACCTTTTCACCTTACATTTCTTAGGAGACATTTATTATGCCTGCCTGCTGTGCTTATTATCATAGGAACATTGTGGAACATCATGTGTCCTTTTATGTTTACAAGGCTCTGCTGCTGATGGTCTGATAGGTTAGATATTTCCCTACAACATTCTTTATTATGACACTCATCTAGTACAGTATAAAGGACACTTCTGTTTTGACATCCCATCCTGACCACTGCGTTCAATTGACATGTATCAACACACAACCTGTAGGATTGTATGTCTGCATCACACTGAATAATGCAGCTGGAAATATTCAGTACCTCTGCAGTTTCTCAACCATTTCCCCTGGGCAGTTTGGTATCACCTCCTTGGCTGCTACTAGTGAGAGCTTGGAATATTGACACAGGGATGAGGAGAATACTGGCAGCTTAATCCTGCTTGTGGTCTCTTCAGATCAAGGTGCATGAGTGTTTTCAGGGAGAGAGGGGGAAGCTGCTTTGATTCTGTACTGCGAGTCCAGCGAGGCTTTAGGATGCAAGGGCCTGCAGTCATCCGCTGTGCTGGAGAGTGCTGAATCAAGTCAGAAGAAAGTCAGTCCAGATCTGACCCCTGCCAGATGTTGAGCATTACTGAACTAGAACATTAACAGGAGTCTGCTTGCTTTATGCAGAGAATATTTGATTTTCAGTACACTCCTTTGTCCTTGCTGATATGCCACGAGTTACATGGTGGGCTCTGTGCTGACCTGGCAGTTTTTGATGGGCCTCTTGCAGCTTTCAGACCTCACATGTTGTGGAGGTTATAAAAAGTTCACATTTGTTCTAGAGTGCTTCAGACAAGGGATAAATTAAAATATGATTTGAAGAGGCAGATGACCTGATCCAGGTGACACTACTACAGAAGCTGAGAATATCAACAAAAAGGGAGTATATGCACATCTGTATCAGTGCATCTGCTTGTAGAAAAAATTCCAAATCAGAAAGTAGAAGAAAGCAAGAGGGAGAAAAAAGAACAGAGTTATTTGTTTCAGGGCAGAGAGGTGATCCCTTCAGTGTGGCATACAGAAATCAGATGTGGAAGTCAAGCTCATTGTGGAGGAACTCATTTGGAGATGGAGAATCCTAAGATGTTTGAACAATCAGCACCTGAACCCATCACTCTCAGAAGAGGGTCTGTGATATTTTGCTACAATCTTTATTTGATGACCTAGAGAGAGATACAGCTATGATCAATTTTGTAGGCTCTGATTAAACACAGTGCACAGAAATATGATATCTCATACTGATTGTCACTGCATTGGTAGAAAGCAAGCTACTTGCTGTGGATCCATATATTCTGGGCTGAGCTTGACATAAGCTTCCCCTAGTTTAAGAAGACATTAACACTGAATCTTTTCTGATTTTCCGTCTCGCTCTCAGATGACAGCTCCTCTGGCTCTTACACATTCCCAGAAATGGGACCGTGTAGTTTCTTGGCTTTGTCAACACTGCTGCTGCCTTCTCAGGCTCTTTAGTAGTCTGAACACAAATCTTCCAGAAAAGCTCTGAAACTGTAGGTCCTCTGTGTTCATAGCACTCTTGAGGAACACATAGTACTTCAAAAAAATTTTAAGGTCCTGAATGTGATTATTGCTTCTTTTGCTTAGAAATACAAGGCTGTAGCAAACCAACCAAACAAACAAAACCCCAAGCCCCACACTATATACTTTTGTTAGGACAAGAGGATTTAGATCTTCAAAAATAGATCTGAGATGCCTGAGAAGTGCATTCCTATACATGGCTTTTTAAGGTATTTCACTCTCCTCTGCAGTAATTCTGTGCATGATTCACCATGTTATGCAAAAATGTTTTCTTTATAAGTTTTCTGTGTGTTTGAGCTTTCTTCTAGACTTAATATTCTTAATTGTTTTGAAAGGCTTCAGGGCATTTTTGTTTAGGATCTAGATATGCACCATGTCTCTAGATCCTGTTCCTTGAAGAAACTGGGGAGGAAGGCAACTGCTTTTCCCCAAGGGTTTGCTTGCTCATTGTCAGAAGCTGCTTTCATTTGGAAGGCAATGAGGGTAAAAATCTACATCAGCAGTCCTAGGTGTCACTCACTCAGCTCTCAGTCTAACGTGAAAGTTAAAAATCAGGAAGACCAGTCAGTTTTCACATTGGAGCTTGTTGGCTGACATGAACAAATCAAGGAAGTCAGAGTTTTCAAGTAAATTCACAAGCTTTCCATAAGCAAGTTTCCAAATGTGCATATGGTCCTTTTCTTATACTGCTTTATGTCCTACAACTTTAATAAAGAAATTTTGAAAACATTAGAAAATAGGAAAGGCCAAATACCATCTCTCAAAAGCTAAGAAATCTCGAGTGAATCAGTTTTATTGCTGATCTAACAGGTCCAGAGAGTCTGGAGTGATAGGTTGGTAGTTTATAGGAGGCTACTGCTGTGATGAAAAGATGTTTAAAATTTCATTAGATGTTTATGGACCCAGAGGTGAGACCCCAGTGGATTATCATATACAACATAAAGATATTTTTTTAAAAAAAGAAAAAGGATTAAATGCTGACCTGTTATGATCTTTCAACTAGATCATATCGGGTCTCAGCTACAAGGATGACCTTAGTGGGTGATTTCCCTGACATGTGTAGTTCACACTTGGCCTTGCTTACTTTGTTTAAATTTAGATTTATACATTTTTCATGTTTAAGCAGTAGGGTATCTAGTAAGTAGACATTTTTAGTAAATAATTGCTCATGTTGCTACTAGTTGACTGACAGCAAATGAAATCCTACAAGGATTTTTATACATTTTGGTGGTAGTGATACAGCTAAGTGGCCACTTGGTAGGTGAGAGCTTTGTTTGTCTAGGGTTTTAGCATAATCATTAAATCACAGCTTTCTCTAATTGCTTCAGCTGCAGCCAAACGCAGTTGGATGGGATTCTGTAGCAAATGGAATTCTGTCACATTCAATATCAGTGTTTGCTTTATTAAATAGCATTTCTCTGGGGACCCGCATAGACTTTTGGAGTTTTTAATTTGTTACAGTATGTAATAGCTGGCTTCTGCGAAGGAATTGTTCACCAAACTGCATTTTTATTATTACTACTAATGCCTTTTTACTTCAAATGAGGTTGACAAGATATGATATGCCATTTAGAAGAAAGCTGTACTTACTTTGCTCAGTGCAGACTGAGTTTTGAAAGGGAGCACTTCTTGGCATGCATGAATTGTCCTATTTCTATTGAAGTGAAAATTTAAAGTTAATAATTAAAACAAACACACAAACTCACTCTATTACAACAGTCTCTGGGTTTCCCAATGTGTGCTTCATTCTCTCTGCCTTTCAGTGCCTTTCAGGACAGAATCTAAATATCCTTTGATTTAGCAATCTTAACACTGCTGTCAGTGATCTGTTTACACTGCTATACAATATTATAGCAGCAATAACAAAGCTTTGGGTTAAGTAGGTTGTTTTTTTTCATTGTAAGCAGGTGATTCAGACATCTCTATTTGACTCAGCATTTTGATTTGTAAATGCAAATACTGGATTAAAAAGTTTACTACCCTATGCTTCTCACCATCAAAACTTGTAAACCATGTATACTGAGAATGCGTCTTAAGCACAACCCATCCTTACTTTACCGGAGCCACCTGAACTCTTGATTATTGCTCCTTCATTACTCAGACTCAGTTGTCACTTGCCTGTTAGTGAGTGTTACATGCTTGAGAAGGGTAGTGCTACACAATGGAAACAAGGAGCAGCTAAGTGATCTGATAGTAGCAGAAGATACATATGAACAATTCTGTGTCTAGTTTTATTGTGTTTTGTACAGGAATTTTGTATTCAAACTCAGGATGAGATAAAGCACAAGACCTAAGGGCCCTTATTGGCAACTATGGCTAGCTGAGGCGTGAAGTTAGGAAGCCAGGCAAATAATCACATCTTCTTCATTTAAAACATTTCATACTGGCAGAAATGTTTAACCAGTGCTCCAACTTCTGTCTGCTTTTTATATGAAACAGCAGGAACCTGGCAGCCTGGAGATCTTTTGAGCGTTGCAAGCAAAGAAACTTGAACATCATTTATAGGTTTTCCTGCCAAGACTGTAAAAATCTAGACAAAGTAGATACGGTTGTTTCACCCAGCTTTTCACTTGTGTTTGTCCTACACTTTGTAAGCTCCCAAAACCTCAACCAGTTTTCTTCCTGAATTTAAAATTCTTGGTAGGTACATAGAATAGGATTCATTTTACCTACCTTTATCCCTGTAAAAGTTACATGGCTAGACTGAACTATTCTCTAGGCTCCCTCTACAGTCAGTGAAGAGACAGATATCTCCAGGAGGCCTTTTATCTTATATGAATTTAGACAACTGTCTTGGGGTGAAATGAATCCCAGCCCTGTTGTCACCCTCCAGCTTTGAGTCAGCAAACGTAACAAGTTCCATTTTCATGCTGGGATTTGGTGCCTTGCACAGAATATTCCAACAGTTGACTTCCACTGAATTTACTAGAAAATGAATGCATAAGTCTTTTAACTAGCTTTGAAAATCCCAGCTTTAATGTTTAATTTTGAATGCATATGTGATTGTATATCAAAAACTGCAAGCAATAAATGTAGCTGTATTATTTTAAAAAACCTAAACATCTGACAGCTACAGCTGATTAGTGACCCAAATGGCTCATATGGAGGATACCAATTATGCTGTAGTGTTGAAAACTGGACCAAGTAAGTAGAGTCTAAAATATGGACTTGATACCTCAGCAGTAACTTTTTTCTTGTTTCTCTCTTAAGTAGAGTTTAGATTCTGAAAATCACATTTAGCTCTGAGAATATTTGTGGATACAGTGACATTGCCAGTTTACAAAACTAGCTGTGATTACTAATCCTAGTAAGTACGGAATATATACAGGAATTAACTTGAAATGTGCTTTTGCTATTCTAAAGAAGTAATCCTCTAAAAATACCACAAGAGTGAGGCCTTTGAGATGAGTTGAACTAAAAGTGTGAATGAACTTTTAAGGGACATAATTTGCAGATGATTATATCTCTTTTATGAAATTATTTGTTAATTCCCACAGTGTTTTGGGTTGAGCTTTTTTTGTTTGGTTGGGTTTTTTTGGGTTTTGTTTTTGGTTTTTTTTGCTTAAATATGAACTGGTTATGTAGCAAAGATGTAGTGCTGTTTTATTAATAACACTTAACAAGGAACTTGATTTTGTGTTTTACCATTGCTTCTAACCAGAATTTCTGTGAAGCACCATAGGATTTGTTTCTCTGCAATATCTGGAATTATACAGTGCTGTTACAATTTCTTTGGGTGATACCTGAACACCCAGAACCACAGTTATATTATTAAGCACTTAAATGCAGCCAGCTATATATAATTCAAAGTGTAGGTATGCTTGTAAATAGTAACAAAAGGGAGTAATTTGTTAAATACTTCCCTCTTAAATATTTCCTCTTTTTCTCACTACATATTGCTAAATTAAGGTTTTGTGCATGAGACTATCTGTTCTCTAAAGGAGATGGGACATAGGATATACTGGATCTTTTCCACTTCATGTAACAGCTCTTTGGTTAGACAGAGCTGTCCGACATTGTGATATGCTTTCACCTGGTTTGCAGAGCTTAACAGGAAGTCATAATCTTTAATTAATTTGACTTGTAGGCTAATAAATGCATACTTGGATCCCAGTCCAGCAAAGCATTTAAGCATAACCTTAATTTTAAAAGTCTTTTGCTGAGTCTTAGCAGGTTTTTTCAAAGTTCTGTAGGACAGAGGGTATGTAAGTACCATATAGAGATACCTTTCCTCACCTATATGTCTTTTTAACCCATAGAATCTTTGTGTATGATAAAATCAGCTCCTCATTGTTGCATTGCTTAGCCCTGTCTCTGATACATCTCCAAAAGACTGGAATGTATACAGAAGCATGGTTTGTCTTCTCTGGGTTTCCCTTCCCTGTCTTGGCCACTAGACCTGCACAGAAATAAGGTACAAGAGCTAAAAGCAATATTTTTTCTTAACTTATCTGAAGAGCTGTTTCTTACCTTTCAAAATACAGTCTGTTAGATTGTAGTTTAGCTTGTAGTTGTTCAGAAGTAGGGACCTCTGAAGGTCCCAGCTTTGTACTTGTCTCTTATATGCATGGCACTTATGGGAGACTTCAGTGAACAAAGATGTGGTGAGAGTCCAGTGTGAAATAGAGGTGTCAAGGCCTGTCTTCATCATGTTCCCACTGTGGTATTTGAATGTTGTCAGTAGTAATTTTACTTTCACTGTAATAACTGATAAAGGCACTTGAGTTCACAAAATTTTAGAGCCTTGGGAGTTGGTCCAGTTGGGTAGATAGACCTGGAGACACTCTTACTAATGTTGCTGGGAACATGACTTTTTTTCTGTGCCCTAGTGAGATATGACGTTTGATGTTCTGTATTCACCGATGGCAATACTAGTTATTGCCTTTTCATTGGGATAGATGTCATAGTAGCTTCCATTTACTCATAGAGATGAAAGTAAACAAGGTAAAAAAGAAACCAGGTCAAAATGTCAGAATAAAGTAAGAACATTCAATATGACCGATGGTAGTACAATAGATAATAGACACACTTAATATTCCATCTCTATAAACCATTCTCAAAGGCTGAGGCTGTGGGGTATTCTGCGTCAGACTAGAGAATTGTAACGATGGTTCATTTTTGATAAACGCAAAACTCAAGTCTATGATTTCTCTGCAACGATCATGGATGGAGACTACTACTAAAGAAATCCATTACTGTTCCCAGATAGCTAGAGACATCCTCGGGACTACTGAAAAGTGAGCTCAAGTTTAAGACAACTTTGAACATGGATTTATCATGCACTATATGTATACGAGGTCCAAACAGATACTATGCTATGGGAGGAAGTGTCTATTTCTGTTAACAACTGCATATGGTTTAGTTGTTAATGCTCAGGTTTTTTGTTCACACAGCTAAAATATAGGTCTTATCCACAGAAACTAAGTGCAATCTTATCCCATATACTTAAAGAGCACAAAAGAGCATCATCTGCTAGCTACTGATAATATTCCTGTGAAATTTCAAGGATGGTGCCATGGTGGCTATAAGGAATTGGCAATGGAGTATGTCCTTAGCCCAGCTTCCTTGCTCTTTTTCCCCCTTTCTTTCTCCTATCCATTCTTGTGCACAAGTTCCAGCAGTGGAAATAATGAATTCATATTAAAGAAGCAGGTGAAATTACACGTTTCATAAATTAACCCTTTCTGCTCTGTACTGCTCACAATGCAGTATTAAATCCTGCAATCTGTGCCTGTTTGCTGTAGGTGAATAGTGAAACATGCACAGAGTGAATATTTACGGATTCATTTCTCTCTTGTCCACAAGCTGCAGTAAAATTTAAACATTGACAAATAATAGGATTGTGACCACGCATTCTTCTCTGATTTTGTTGTCAGACTGAACCAGGTAGCTCACTGTCATATCCTTTTCTGACAAGTTAGAAAAACCTCCATAATTTTAAGAACTCCGATTTTAAAAGGATATATATCCAGCTTGATATGCACGTGGAAAAATTGGGTGGCTTAGATACAATGGAATAATTAACAGTTGTGTGTAGATTGATCCTGCTGTTTGCTAACCTAGTGAGCAGTTGCCACAACTACTCTATAAGAAGTCTCTAATTTGGGCATGCATTAGTGGCCAAATAAAGGGATGAGGTTGACCATCCTTCTAAATATAAGAAAAATATTTCTCGTCCTTGTATCAATGTCAGCATGTTTCAGTTAATCTGAACTCCTGCTATAGTTGCCCAGCTTGGATTGGCTATTTGAGAATCTAAGTGAAGTTATCTCAAAGCTGAGGTGTATGCCAGTATCATTACAATGTGATTGTTTTGCCGATTCCCACATTCCTGGGTTTAGAGTACATCTAGAAAATGACATGAATCAGTTTGAATATTTTGTAAAACCTATCTTTTTTTTTTAACTCCCATCTTTATCCGAAATAAAATAATTGTTTGATTTTTACAGTTTCCTATTCAGAAAATGAGTTGTTATTGCTTTCCCCCACCCCATATTGTGTTGTCATGGTTTATAGGCAATAAAAATAGGATCTTTGATATACTAAGAATTTCCACTGAATCTGTAAGAGTAGCTTTCCATTGTGAGCTTTTTGCTGTAATTCCACTGGATTCTTAAAGTTACTCTGGACTTACGCGAGAAGTGGAGACTTTGCCCCCATTTTGCACCCGAGTCCATCTCTCTGAGGCAGTACGGCTGTGGGGATTTGTTACAGGACAATATTCTGCCTCTTCAATATAACAGAAACTTGGTGTTGTTTCTTTACTGTACAAACAAAGATAAGTTCCACAGTGGAATGTAAACAATATTTTAATTAATTATTAAGTAAGCTGAAGAAACTGATATGTTTTGGGCACTGAGCATAGTTTTGGCAAGAAGCTGCAAGTACATAATGGAACAGAAAGCTACTTATGACCAAAGCCAAGTCTTAAAATCTTTCTGCCAGTTTTACTACACATTGTTTGAGAGATGGCATCCAGCCACACTAGTAAGTGAAATAAAAGCAAGCAGCACCATTAAAACTGTGAATATGTGTGAAATAACAAATGGAAGGAATAGATTCGGGCATTCCTGTCAGGGGGAGGGGAGCTGGGCATTCTATAAGATACCACTAGCTGCAAAATTAAAGCTATCTTTAATGCTATGTAAAACATGCTTTATGTTTAAGATAAAATAAATGAGATAGAATCAGAAATGCAAAAGCAATGGGAGTGGTCCTTAGAAACCAGCCTTGAGCAAGCAGATTGGTGCTTTTGTTCAGGAGCTTTTAATGACAGCACAAGGTACCACATATTGCTAGCAAAGATGCCCAGAATGTGAGATAGGTGTACATCTTCTTGTACCTGAATGGTAACAGACAGACATTTGACAATATAGGTTTCTCATCTACATAATGACTTTCCAAGAAAATAAATTTAAGACTCAGAGTATCAGTATTTCATATAGATTTTATATAAATAGCAGAAACCCCCTGTGCCAGATGATAAAAACATTGTGCATTGCAGGGCCAGACCTACAGATCAGTACTGAAATGTCCGAATGCATAAAATTAAGATATATAGATCTCTGTTAATTTGTTACTCCTGTGAAATTTATACCAGAACCTTAAATATCTTGCGTAGACTCAAGATGGGTCTAATTCAAAACTAATGGGGAAAGTTATTGGTTTCTTGTGTTCAGGCATTTTGTTTTTAATGGTCTGTCAGTGTGCTCTGAGTATAAACATTAGTGTCAGAAATTTTTTATGATACTTATCTTGTGAGTTTCATAATTTGTAATGGCTGCGAAGTTTTTACAGGTGTGTTTAATGGCAAAATCTTATCTTGAACTGCATTTTAAAAGCTTAAGTGTAGTTTGATTTGCTGGGAATGGGAGGAGGGAAGGAATACCATTCTCTCCTTGGGGAGACAGCAGTTTCCCCACGCAGCATTAACTTGAAAGAATATGAGAAGCATGTCTGTTGCCAACAGGAGTGTGGACATATAGAGTTCTGAAAATAGTAAATGTCAGTAGGGAAGAGTTGCAGGTGCCAGAAGAAAAATGTAAGTTCCCAAGGGCGCTATCTCTTTTTATTTTTGCCTTGTCCAATGCCAAGCCACATAGGTTGATGTTCAAAATTCAGTTCTTCTCTGAAAAGTGATTAAATTTTTAAAACGTTCTTTTTCAGAACAGATGTGTTTTCTGTGTGTATTCAGAATCGCATGTATTTGTTTCCATTATTCTCTTTTTAATATACTATTTACACCTGTTATATGTGTGCAGCCAAAAGCGATGTGAAGGAGAAAACAAAAATGCGCTTCTTGCCAGTTATGAGCTGTGGAATTGATGTGATGGGGCAGCTCTGCCTGAGGCTTGTAGGCAGCGGGACCTCTGCAGCCACTTTTCTTGGGAACACAGTAGCCATGCTCTGTGGCTCTTTTCCCTCTTCAAAACACTAGCCTAGAAATCTCTAATAGGGGATTAAACCACTTAACCTGCAATGGCAGCAAACTGAGCCGATTATTACTTCTTCTATTCTTGTTAGCCACGGAGGACAAGTGATTGCTCTTCTTTATAGCAATCTTTTCATATTGTTGAAGACTATCATCACATTCCCAGTAAGCTTCTCACAGCTAGGCCCTTCTACCTTGCTTCCTATGAGTCTTTTGGGGTTGGTTCTTTGTTTTCTTGTGACTTTAAACTCAATGATTCCTGTTGTTCTCAGCTAAATTCTTCAAGAGTGGGTGTCCCAGACCCAGTACTTCAGAAGTGGATGGACTATTCTAGTTGTTTAAGAAATGTGTTTGCTGGAGTGGAAGGGAAGTATATCTAAGACATCTCCCTTATTTGCAAGAGTAACAGATTGCTGACATATTTGCTTTATGATCTGGACCATTTTCTACAGTACTGCTTAGACAGTTACTCCCTGTTTTGTGGTTGTACTTTTGTCACTTCACTTTACTGAATTTCATCTTCATTTCAGATCATTTCTGCAATATGTCAAAATAATTTTGAATTCCAATTCTGTCCTACAAGGTACCTGCATCCTCTCTTGAGCATGGTTTCATGTACTGACTTTTTATGTGAACTCCATTCTGCCTTCCAAGTCATTAAACAAAAATAAAGGAATTTGGAGAAAATACCATAAGCTCAGTTGGCCTTATATTCCAGTTGCAAGATCTATTTTGGTTCAGCATTCACCATCACAGGCAAGTAGAAAAGCCTCATTTGGCTTTCAGACTCTTAATCATGTAAGTGTGTAAGGTGTAAAGGAACCCAGCTTGACTTTAAGATCACACAGTGAGCATGTGGGACTATTAGATGGAGGAGGAAAAAGAACATTATTGTACTTAAAATCTGATTACATTTGCCAAAGAAATCAGAGTCAGGAAAAAAATTTTGAAACCCTAGGATTCCATTTACTTGGAGACCCTATTCAGAGTTGAGCCATGCTTCAAATTACAAATAATACCGGGGGTGGAGGGGATCAGAGGGAACAATGACAGTTGTGGCACAAGACATTTTGCTGCTTGGGTAGCTGGCTACAGCAGCATGGTATCTTCACTTCTGACCCAGCTTGCTGGCTGTCTCTGCCCTGTTCTCTCCTTTGACCCATTCCCTAAGTTTATTTTAATACAAAGTATTTTTAAAGTATTAATTTTATTTTTTTTTTTTATGCTTAGGCCATTATTTCAATGTTTGAGTGTGTGAGTGCACTACGTGAAAGGGAGGTTGCCATGGTAATTTCTCATTATTGTTGAATAGAAAAATAATTACTCTGGCAAAATCCCCCGTAACCTGTCAGAGCATAAGTTAAAGATGCCTGGGGGCAGCCTTGCCTTCACCATCCCCTTTTTGCAAGAAAAAGGGGGTGATTTTATTATTCTTCTCTTTTTTTTTTTGTAATAACTGGATTCTTTTTCAGCTTGGCTGGGGGACACCTCATTTGGTTTTGTTCGTTATTTGGCGGTGAGAGTGGTTGGGCCCACCTGTGACAAGGGTGGAGCAGAGAATTAATCAGCAGAGCGTATCCAAGTTTGACAGAGGATTTATATATTCTAATAAGGTTTGGGGTTGTTTTTTGGGGGCGGGGGTGGGGTGCTGCATTTTCTATTTTTCCTTCTTCCTGTCGTAAAATATGCAAAAGCATAAGATAAAGACCTTGGACACTATTCAAACTGTGACAGAGTCTGGATATTTCATCTCTCCATGGACAGAATCCACAGTAACTCCATCTCCACATTTTCCTTGCCTTCAGACTTTTTGGAAGCAAGAGTGAGTGCAAATATGTGTGGTTTTGAGGTGAGGTCCAGCATTTTCCCTGCTTTTCTCTGTCTTTCTTGTGTGCATTTGCATCCCAACTATGCGATGCTCCCCGTTTGCCTCCCATGTCAGTGGATGTTACACAAGTAGCTCCAGTGATAAGCAACTACTGAGTTAAGAAGAGCTGCAAATATGGTCTGTGACATTGCTTCAATCCTTCCCTCCCCACTTCCTTCCCTATGACAAGTATGTCTGAAAGATCCCAGTTAAGCGATGCTGCAGCCTCTCTTTTGGCAAATGGCAGAGCATGGTAGCTTGTAATTACTTGTTTGGAGACAATGTCACCCACCAGGCTGCTCCTAGCCCAGAGGTGTGTTGCTAGAAGCTGGTTGCTGAGCTTCTGTTGAACATCTCTCTCTGTACTCTCTGCTTACTGTTGGGGCTACTGGGTTAGTCAACACAGTGGTGTTTGCACACTCTTCAGGTTTACACCATCAAAGAGTGTAAATACACCTCTTTGTGTGACTGAATTTTGAACAAGTACCACAGGGTTATGCTGCTTGTTGTCCTGTCGCTGCTGGGTGGGATGAGCCTTGGCAAGGAAAGTGAATTACAGCCTTTAACCCAGCCAAGAAGTCTCTTGGGGGTCTCTGGTAGGAGCTGGAACATGAAAACCTGTCCTTACCGTTTCTTTGTTGGATGCTTGGCAAAAATCAAAGTAAAGTTGTGAGGTGGGAAAGATACTCTGCTTAGCAGTTTGAAGCAGAATCCAATAGTAACATTTCAGGAAAAACAGGAGCAGAACTAAAAAACCCAGATAGATATTTCTCTGCATGTGTACATATAAGGAACATGATAGAAGTATGTCTTGTCTTAAATCAGTGGTTTATCTCGATTATTTTTCCTGTGAAGCTAACAAATATTTTCTGGCATAGCTGTATCTTGCTCAGGCATTAAGAGGTGCTCAGTGCTCACTACACTGAAGGAACCTGGCCGTTCACACTGGGAAGGCAGGAGCTGTGTGTGGGATAGAGTGGCTCTGAGGAGTATGGCTGGGGCATCTTCAGAAATCCATTTCCAGCTTTGTTGCTGATGTGGCGTGCTGCAAGTGATTTAAATCTCAGGGCCTCAAAGGAGCAGAAGAGACTACACCAAACATTTTAAATCCAGCTATTAAATATACCCACAGCTTTTAAATAGAACAATTGGTGGATTCTGCTGTTGCCTGGCTTCTGTGAAAACCCTCGTGCACTAGATCGCTTGCGTGGGTGAGGGGCTAGACATCAAGGTTTGAGTGCTTCTTTTCCATCACCCAGGTCTGAAAATGCCTGGTTCAATTGTCCATGCCAGCAGACCACCTGTAGTCATGTATTGGTATATGCTTTACAGTATACAATACATCAATAATTGCTGTGTTACAGCAATGTGTATTACTGTAAGTCTAAGTATACACAGGTCATCTTAAAATATTGTTTTCACTTCATGTATCACACTGAAAAGCAAAGATTTCTCACAACAATTACATTTAAGTAACTACCTGGTATTTAATTAACCTTCAGTAGCATTGTATTTATATTACAGGCATTGGAGTGGAATGGCTATTATATTTAGTTTCTAAATAACTTTCTTGTCAGCTCATGCTGATAATCGGGTTATATAGCATTATAGAATTAAGTACTGAAGTTTTTTTTTTTTTCATTTTTAGGACCAAGCTTTTGAGATACACAGCCCAGAAAAGGGGGGAAAAGTAATAATCAATTTATTTGCCACTGATTTATAAACCCATTTTTAACACTTGAAGAAAAACATGTATTTATGGGAATGAAAGTTTTTACGTATTTAGTGTGCTTGATAAAATTAAAGACAGTTTATTGTTTAATAAACTAAACATTCTAGGTTTTTTCTACAACTTTATCTAGTAAATTTATCATATAGATATCTACACCCCAAAATCATAGTTAGAGAAGTACAAACTATGTGTGATCCTGTCAAATTTATTTTACAGAACATGAACATATTTTCATTTTGCCTCCTGTTAAGTGAATGATCTGTTGCTTCCTAGGATAGTGACAACCTCTGGTGGGATGCCTTTGCCACTGAATTTTTTGAAGATGATGCAACCTTAACCCTTTCATTTTGTTTGGAAGATGGACCAAAGCGATACAGTAAGAGATATATTTTTTGTTCTAATTTTAAGCCTGAGTTTCTAAATACAGTTTATCTGTAAGAGACAGATGCAACCATGGCAATGACAAAGTCACTGATTTGTATTCAGAGACCATTGAGTTCCATTAAGGAATTGCATGGGTTGGGAATCATTTTTTGGTGCAATTCCTCTGAATTTCATTACATGAAAATAAATTATTTCCCAGTGGAGTCAGGAAAATAATACAGTATAATCTTTGGATTTTTAAAATTAATTTGCTTTGAATGTGCTTGAATTCTTTGTTAATTTGGTTCCTGCAAACATTCAAGTGTTGAATCTTGTGGGCAAAATTGTTCATAACTTAATAGCAAATGTCAGTATTGTTACTGGAAGGGCTTCCAGATTTAAACAGGGATCATAAAAGAAAAATACCAAAAGCTATATACTTGCTGTTGTAGCTAATCATTATTCCATCCACTGTGTGGATCAATGCTGTTTGCACACGTTAAGGACCTGCCCCGGATATTCTCTGAACAAGAGTGAAAGTCTAGAATACTCTCAGTCAAGCACTAAATGAAAGCTTGAATAAAAGTGAAGCAGTGAATGAATCTGATGGCTTTGGTATCCATTGCCCACATATGCTGAGCAGGAAAAAGGGGCAAAATTCACTGAACAAATTGTTTGAAGTGAATAATTCACTCAGCTTTAGCACTAAGCAACAGAGAGATAAGTAAACACTGAAAAACTGCATTGCCAATTGTTTCACTTCTTTCAGAGTGACCCCTGCTTCACTGTGACAGCTTGTGCTCTCTGCTTAATGTTCTGAATCTTGTGAGGTTCTTTTTTGTGAGTGACTGATTGTCAGCATATCACTCGCATACTTCTAATTCCTTTTATCAATTATCTCAGGTATTTATTTGACAAGTGTTACCTTCTCCTGGAGAAAAAATAACAGCCACTTTGAACGCATGTTCTGGGATTAGTGTTGACAGAATTACAGTTTTTTGCTTTTCAGAGCAAGTGATAACTCTGTAAAAGTCCTCAAATTACAGCCTATAGCAACATTGGTAACAGCTGATCTGTCCTGATTAGGTTGAGTCAACTTGTCAGATATCAGATTTGCTAGTTGTGTTATCAGTCCAGAAGGCACAGATACATCAGCAAAAAAGCAATTAATGTCCAGTTAGATCAGAGGGAGCTGTGTTTCTGGAAAACAGTGCTGCATATGAAAGAATTTGTCAAAGAGTAAAATATTCCTGTTGTCACAAATGCTTGATAATGGTTGTGCTATCTGTAGCTGGGACAGTTTGGTATGGGGCAATGCTGTGATTCTTAGTGTTGTTGCTGGTAAGTGTGATTGAGAGATCAAATTACTGTAGGCACATCTTTAAAAGCAACTAGTAGACAGGATTTTTCCTCTGGTTTTAATTTCTGACCTCTGCACAAACTGTTGTGGCTTTTGCTGTTGTTATTCTCAGCATCTGGAATTAAAGCTCAGCATTTAGACATCTCTGTTCATTCATGTTTACTTTCCTTCATTAGTAAATATTTATATAATTCTGAACTACAGTATTAGTGATTCTTCCTGACATGAGCAGTATTCCTGTTTAGTGATACTCTAAGGAGCATGCTTGAGCTGTTCAAGTCTGGGACTTCCACTGACACCTGAGCAGACTTCAACAGCAGCTTTAGGGGTGCCAGGATGTCCAAGTCCCTTCTTGGGACTCCAGTGCTGCTTGGGGCGGGCACAGAGTGGAGGTTGTGCGTTAAGAGCAAGCATCTCTTCCTAGAAGGGTAGTTTGTATCTGAAAACATGTCCAGGAGTTGAGAACAGAGCAGTCTGCTCCCCTTTGGGTGCAAACATTAGTAGAAAATTGTGTTTATCTGTAGCAGGTGCTCACTGAGCACAAGGACCTGATCGATGTCTCTGTTTTACCTGCCCAAGCTATGCGTATGCTCTATTACAACTGTGGAGGGTCTTGGCATCTCCCAAAGACCACAATATCACCTAGTGCCTTTATTACAAGTAACTAGTGAAATTGCTGGCCAGGGGGCTGGGGCTCCTGGTAGGTGAGCCAGCATATACTGAGTAGTGGCAGCACCAAGCATGTCATTTTGGAAGGGATGAAAAAAAAGTGCTTGGTCTTCATCAATGGTGTCCCCAGTGAGACACCTGCCTCCTTGTATCACTGAGTGCTCTTGAGGTTGTAGTGGGCATTAAAAACATTGAAGCTGGCTGAGAGGGAAGAGAAAAAACCAATTTGTTTGTTTTTGCCCTTTTAGGCACAAACGGTAATGGAGGGAACCAAGATTAGGCTCTAGAAAAGAGAACTAGACATTCTTTGAGAAGCTGTTTATAGAGTTGAAAGTGATGAAAGATTCTGACCTGTTGCCTTTGCTCCAGGATTCAGCACAAAATTGCCTCCTTGCTTCAGCCTGTGAGAGATTTGCTTACATTCCTGGCATTTGTTGTGGCTGCCACCTAATTTTCTTTCCTTTGGGCAATGGTTTCTCTCTTTTTGGAACTAAAATATTATCTTCTGGAGCAACCAAATTCTAGAAAAAAATCTTAGGGGGAGGAAGGACAAATAGTTTTTCATTGTCCGTGGCCATAATTTTTCACTGGTCTATGGCAATTCACAGTCCTTTTTTCTCCTTGTCCTCAGATTTTATCCAAATCTTGCCTTAAGATGAGGAGGAGCATGACGCTTTGCCCCAGATTCCTTCTTCCAAGATCCCAAGAACATTGTGGGAGGCTGCTGAAAATTTTCATATTCTCTTCTGTTCACTCTAATTTTGACTGCAATCCCCAAACCCCTCTGGGGGCTTCTTTTCCATGCTTGCTTTAAGCTTTTCCTTTCCATGGGTTTCCTATCACAGCCTTTTTCCCAGCTGTCTTTCTGCCCTCTACTCTTACCTGGACAGCCCAATTCCACAGCCAGTGAAAATGTTCAGAGCATGTGAATCAGGAATGTAAGTCATTGTTTGTGTAAGATTTACAAGATTAAGAAAAAAAAAAAAACTTCTACTTGCCTCACATTTCTTTTAATTGTTAATATACAGTTCTGACCAAGAAACTGTAAGGGTTGTAAACTCACCTTTTTTTATTTTTTCATCTTAGAAAACTAAGGTGCTTATTTAAATTCATAGTCCCAAACTGAAGCTTTACTAAAAACACTAAATAATTTTAGGCCCGCCTTTCACATCACCATGTTTTACAGCACTCCTCTCTAAACTGAGAAAAGTGGTTTTCTTCCCTTAGCTACTCCCACTGTTGGGTCTGTGAGGTTCCTTCTCTGCTATCAGCTCTGAAACTCTTTAATTTATACAGAAAAATAGATATGGGTCAAAGTGGGGATTTTAAGTCACTGGGTTATGTTTACTTTACTTGGCATGAGACTTGAACTAGCTTTCTATGTGCCTCTATATCTGTATGGCACAGCATGTATAGATACTTACTTATGCCCTGGGAAGAGTGCAGGTCTGTTAGTTCAGTGATCCACCAGTGCTAATTAATTTGACTGCCAGGCTTGTTAGACTTAGACCAGTTATCTTTGCAGATTCTGCTTAGGATAGATGTGCACTTGAAAGCCCAGCTCAACTTTTCATGCAGAGATTCTGTGTCAGACCTGAAATCACTGCTGTTCCCATCTTTGCAGCTCTTTTTGTCTTTCTTCAGGATTTTATTTCTGTAGATGTGAGAACTTTACCTTCTGCAATTCTTCCTTCTTGGTACAGCATTACAGAAAGAAGATACTATCTTCTTTCAGACATCTACTGAAAATATATTTTTCTCCTGCTTGCCTATACCCCTCAGCTATTCTTTTGGTCTGCTATTATCTATAAACCCTACTCATGTTATTAAATTCTATGTTGAAATTGAGTTTTAATGAGAAATGCTACCAATGGAAAAAAAAAAAAGGATATATTTTAACGTAACACAGTTGTAAATTATGTGTATTTTCTCTAGTCTGTCTTTTTGGCTATAGTGAGAGGGGGAGAAAGCTCACCCATTCTAATGCCTAAAGACAGGAAAAGATTCCCAAACCCAAAGAGATGCTACCTGTTTTAAACTGTATTGAATTATTTACAACAGAAATTCAGAAGTAAACCCCTGAAATTCATTGTACAGTGAGAGCAAAAATAAATTTGCTTTATTTTTTTTTGCCCTGATTTATTGGGTCAAGCAGTAAATAGGATTTAAACAAAACCCCAAAAGAAAATACGCCTAATGGAGCAGATTTTTTTTTTAACTTGTTGTGGATAAAACATATTCGTTTCCTGTTAAGAGCCTTCTACCCCTGTAAAAGAGTAAATACTAGACTCTGATCCATTGTTGCCCAGGTTCTTTGTTTCTTAGAGACAAAATATTTCCTGAACAGATAAGAGAAACAAGTTTGATTGACAGCTCTTAGCAAAGTCTCATCAGCTGCTGTGCTGACAGCCTGGTGATGCGCACTGTGCTGATGTGGTAGGGACTGACAGGTGATTGACAGCCCAAGACTGTGGAGACAGGAAAGATGAAGCATGCTCAGTAAGAATAATGTGCAGTGTTTATGCAGCACTGCAGAGAATAGGAGCTAGAAAGTTAACTCTTTCAGAGCAGAGTGACAGTGTAATGCACAATGGATGCAGCTGCTACTGTACAGAAAATTAGAGCTTGTCTACATTTCTGTTCACTAAATGATTTCTGTTCGTGAAGGAGCTATATAGTGTGAGGAAGCAAAAGCATGAGTTATCACATTTGTAGCTGTAAAAAAATGTCATGTGTTGTAGGTATGATGGAGTCCTCAAAATGGCTTTCTTTAAGCCTATAGATGTAGAATGTATTGAGAATTTCAGGCAATTTTATGGGCTTCCATCACCCAATTTTGTATGAAATTGCATAATGTTCCACACAGAAATTTCAGGAGGAACCAGTTGAGCTTTTTTGCTCTGTGTATCCCTAGAAAAATATAGTGATTTCATTTTTATTGTTGCTCTAAATCTGTAGCTGATAATTGAATATGCATTTTGTGTTATAATTGCTACTGCAGCTTGTGTTTGGAATGTACAATATAACTATACCATGATTTGCATTTTATGCACTTATCATTCATTTTCTTTATTTGGTGCATGGACTCCACTTGATTTTTCTTCATTTTATGATTTTTTGATAACTGTAAAGTTAAAGTTCTCTGGGCAGTAGTTTCAGAGTACTGTGAACTTTAGGCCAAATGGTAAATTCATCAGCTTTAAAGTGCTTATCTAAGTTTCTCTGTGTAACTTTAGAATATATTACATAGGTTTATCTTAGACTTTGCTATAAATTATTTAGTGTATACACAGGGAATGAACAGCAACAGATTAATTCTACTCTTGTCCCTGTTTATAACCTGTGCGATACAGGTAACTTTACATCTTTGCTGGATAACTTCCGCATGGGTTAGTGGTAGAAAGCTACAGCTGGTGGGTATTTCTTACAAGCAGTTTGGGAATATACTGGGAAAGTTTGCCACACATTTCCCCTTTGCTTAACTATTGTCAAAAAGATGATTTTAAGAGCCTAGCATGCTACGTTACCACCCCAGGTTTCTATAAAACTGTCATTTGGCTTCTCTCACATAACACTTAGAGAGAAAATTAAATTTGCCAAGAGAAACAGATTGTAGTATTTCCAGGAACATGATCTTTCTTTTTCCTTTTATTTTCTTCCCAGAGAAATCCCAGTCATTAAACATGATTTGAGCATTCAGGTACAACAGTAAATTGGCCTAACTTAGTAAGTGAGACAGATTATTCTGTGAGACTGCCTGGTCTTCAGCTTTATATACCACTCCTCCAGTTTTGGTTTGGTTTTGTGGGGTTTTTTCACATTTTCTTAGCAATACTTTCAAGTTTACTTTCAAGTTTAATTTCAGAACACAGATTAAAATTGCATTAACATCACATCTAACAGGTCCACAAGTGCCTGTGGATCACCACTAGCACCACCATCCCCCAGTTAATGATTTCTAGTTGATAATCTCTTCTTAAAAGTGGTGTGTTTAGGAGTTCTCAATCCATGTTACCTATGCTGTATTAAAACTGTATATTAATAATTTTTAGTAAGAGCGTAAGCAATATATTAGAAAGTCAAATGCATTACATGTGTCTAAGTGTAATGCACATATGCACTTATCACCCAAACTTCTGTGAGCTTATCAAAGAATAAAATGGGATTTGTTTGACAAGACCTGTTTTACACAAACCCATGTTGACTGGCATTAATTACATCCCTTTCACTTCAATCTTTGTCAGTTAAATCTTTATATAATTTCTTATATTATTTTGTCTGGATTGATATCAAGGAATTGTATTATGTTATACAGTTACCTGACGGTATAGTGTCCCTTCCTAAAATACCAGCATAACAGTAGTGGGTTTGGTATTTTAATTTGCTCAGTAGTTCTTTGTTTTTAATTATTATTTTATAACATCACATAGAAATGTGCAAAAGAAAATCTTAGAACCGCTAATTTTAAAACATTTACTCCTAATAGATATTATTTAAGGTTCTTCTTAGCTGTCAGTGGACTAGGAAGCAGTTTTCATTTCAATATCAACGTTCTTTCCAAAAACAGAACATAAAAGCTTTTTACATACTGGTGTTACCAAATTTTCTGTTTCAATATTAAATTAGCTTTTTAGTAAAATTCAAGGTCTTTCGTATTTTCTCTAGCCCATACAGTCATGGACTTTTCACTACCATCTTCAGCATTTTGTTCTAATATTTTATATTTCTTGATGTGGTTTTACATTATGCTTTCCCCTTTTTTCTCATTGCTTTTATGTTCTACATTCAGTGTAATTATCAGAGTTTTTCCTTCTAATTATTGCCTTCATTTTTCTACTAACTTTTCTTGGGATTTTCTGTCTCACAATATAGTTTTGGATATCTTATCAAGTCTGTTTAACAGATTCTTAATATTCATAGCTTTTATCTATATTTTGTTCCAGTCAATTGAGCTTTAGTGAATCCAGTATTTTGAAGCACCAGCTGTATTTCTCCTCCTGATTGGGATTGCCTTTTCTTTGTCTGTACTGAATGCATGTTCAGGATGCATGGAAACACGTGGTCTGATTGGAGAGTGTCATGGGGAAAGCAAAAGTCTTGAAAATAAGACTTACTAAGAAAAATTAAGGAATTTGAGTTGTTCCATCCACAGAAAAGAAGACATGGGATAAAGGAGAGGGGAAAATGGGATGTAGTAACAAGACCTATCAAGCGAAGTCATGTGGTCTGTTTCCATATCCATGATGGTCAGGGGAAGAGACACTTGCCTTAAATTGCATTAAAAAATTACACTGAGGGTTTAATTCCTACCAATAAGAAATATGAGGTACTGCAACAGATTCCCTGGGGAGGCTGTGGAGCCTCCACCAGCCAAGGGGTTGTGTCTGATCTTCATCTCTGATTCCTCGAACTCACTGTTCACAAAGCAAGTGCCAGCTTTCAGCTCCCTGTTCAGTTTAGTCTCAGCCATCATAACAGGTTCTGGAATGATCTTCTCATCCTGAGTGCTAAACTTTTTGTGATTAAAAGCACCCTACTATTTCTTATTATTAACAATATGAATAGTGTTTTTCTAATACCACGGGCTATGTAAGACTTCCTGCACGAGTCTTCCACTGATTGCCTTCAGAACATGCATTTTTCTTTTTATCCGTATTACTGACAGATGCTGAAGTAATAATTCCTTCTAGTTCCTGATTTGTAATTAGCAGATATGAATTAGACCTTCACCTCTGCCCACTGCAGGCTTGTAAATTAGCATAATTTTCCTGCGCCTCTGAGTTATCAATACCTATAAAATACAAAAGGGCTTCTTTACTGTAAAGTGCCAGCCATGTGCAATATGTGTGTGCATGCACGTGTGTACATGCACAGCCTTGTTTAGGTACTCCATGGAAAGGTTGATATGAAAACTCAGACTCTTTTTCAAGTATCTTACAATGAAATACAAGATTTCAAATATCCTGCAAATGGGTATCTCAAATCTCTTCTGCTTGTTACTAAGCAAGTTGTACAAATCAATGTCAGAACCCCTACATCTATAAAGTGGCACCTGGAAAAGGCCAACTAAACTCTTAATGTGAATATTGCACAATTATATATGGCCTCTGATTGCAATGGCACACCAAAATCCCATTCAATCAGATTGATTCTGCTGCCGTATAAACAGATTCTGTGTGATCTGCTCTAGTTTTGTCCTGCTCTGGCAGGGGGGTTGGACTCTATGATCTTCAGAGGTCCCTTCCAACCCTTAACATTCTGTGATTCTGTGATAAGCCCTCTTTGGGAGAGATCATAATAGGACATGATACATTATAGAAATCTAGGGTCCCTTCAGAAAGCAGGAAGAATAAAGGCAACATGAGAGAATCACAATGATTTATGGGCTTTTTCCCTGACCAGTACATATTATCTCTTTGTTGTGGTGGGCTTTTGTTCACCCATTTGGTCCAAATTATGTAGCGTTCAGTTCTTCCTCTCTGCCAGAGACAATGTTAATAAAATGCTGGAAATCCATGCAAAATAACAGAAATCAACAGCTTTTTGCACCAAAATATTAAACAACTTCTCACTTTTACAAACTTAGGGTAAATTATTTATTTCTTTGCATAGTGTGATGGCAGTTGTGAAGAACTGGTCAGTACTTTTTTTGTTCTGCTGAACAACTGGTAGGCAGATCAGTGTTTGGCTTCAAATGGCATCAGTACATAAAATACAGATTGTTAAGGTTTTTTAAAAAATGAGAAAAAAATTAGCATGTTTAAATTTCCCAAAATCCACCCGGCTGGCTCAGGGCAAGGCACCTCCTGCCAGAAAGCTTTGCAGAGAGATCTGTTTAAGTGCCTGCTGCTCCGTGCCCCCCGGT
>JAAGNO010003028.1:95534-109827 GCA_033439905.1 Ceryle rudis | reverse complement strand
GCAAGTTCAATATCACTTTGGCTACACAGTTTCAACATCTTGTGAATGCATAACCGGTGCTGGGATCTCACAGTCAACATTTTCTGCGTTCGTTTGCAACTGAACAGATACAGACCCACAGTTCAGTGTTTGGATGATCTGAATCCCTTTCATTCATTTATGGCAGAGAAGGATAAACTGCTGCATGAACTGGTAGGGGAAGAGGTAGAGTGGATCTGCCCAAGTGAGTATATATCTTTGTGCAATTTCGAAGGAGAGTATTTCTTTTGCTTAGCTTGAATGGGGAAATGCTTAATAAATCTCTTAGGGCCTATAGCAATTGCTGATAATGTTATTTGTGACACTGTGGCCTCAGCCACAGCTGGGTAGAAGTAGAGAGAATCAGATTTCCCTGCTGTGACTAGGGAGAAGAGTGCTTACAGCAGAGACAGACCCAATAGAAACACATTTTCAGCTATTGGAAAGATAAATTCATTCAGTCTGTGGGGTTGAACATGTTCAGGAGCATTTATCACTGGAATTTACCAAATTGCTCCCACAGAGTTGCAAAGGACACAGCAACTGCAGGTCAGGTATCAGGTGGAGTTATCCACCTCCTTTTACAGGAGGTATGCGTCATCTTTCCCCCTCACTTACAGCAGATAACGACCAGCAGCAGCGAGAGATGACCATTCCGTTGCAATGACTGTCCAAAGGAAAACAGTCCTCTGGTCCCATCACTGGTGAGCAATGAGGTGAGAAGAAAGGGGACATTACACACGCAGGGAGAGAATGCAAGGAAAAGGAAAAAAAAATCTTAATCACATCTAAGGTTGTACTAATGTCATGTCTGGGCAAAGAAGTTCAGGTGTCCTCCTGGGCTTTTTTGTTGTCTCTCTCATCTGCAATTTGACTCCTGATCAAAGCTGACAATAACAAAATCTGAAGGTAAAATGCATATGGATGTTGGAAATGCCACAACACCCTGAGCTACAGGAATGCTCCTGCCTTTATTAAGTGAACATTCCCCTGCAAGCGCATCACAAATTTTCAAGTTCTCACCCATTTACACACTAGAAAAATGTAAAAGCTAACTCCAAACTGTCATTTAAATACTCACTGGCCTTTTGTTGGAAATTGCATCATTGGTGCCAAACATTTTAAAATTCATTATTAAATTATTAATTGGTATTCCTGTTTCTCTCCCATGTCAGTACAGAAAATGGTAAAATACTAAATGGTGGCTATCCAATGTAATTTACACATTAATTAACAAGGGTAAGATTTTAATCAACTTGCACAAGGGAAAGATTAATTGAAACATTTGGAAATTTATGTCAAAGCTCTTTTACTTCCAAAGGAAAAGGAGAAGAAAACCTTTGCAATTATGGTCTGCATGCTTGCTAGTGGATAGTGTGTTACATACTTGGATTTATTTTTTTCCCTAAGATTGCACTAGATTTATTGCAACTACAAATCAGTTCCTATGTTTTGATATCCAATATAAATTTTGTTATATCAAGACTTTGGGGACTTTGCAGCAAGCTATCGTAAGAAGCTTTTAGGATTATTTGGGCATTTTGAAATTTGTTCTTACTTTCCAACTGTGTTCAAGTGAAATAAGCCAAGGGAGATGAATTTCCAAAAGCTCCCGGTGTCTGTTGGGTTTGTGTATATGTTTCCCCAGCAGAGCGAATCCTCCCAGCACTTGTCACTCAATTCCCATTGCTCTGAGCTGCAAAACTGCTGAAGCTCAGAGGGAGATAAAAAAAAAAAAAAATAAAAAAAAAAGAAATCTGTAAGTTACGCCATTCCACCAATTTTTTTCAACACTTTTTTTTTTTTTTTTTCTTACAAGCAAGAGTTGGATGGTTTCCTTCAGACATCTTGGAGCTCAGGTGGGATCTGGACTTCACAGCTGCTGCTCTGCTGGAAAAAACAGCAGCCCAATAAATCCTAATCTGTCTCTAGGCACTCACTTTTCTTAAATTTTATGAGTCACACTAGAGGATTTGGTTTATTGAATTTTGGTATTAGAAAAATGTAATTATCTGAGGTTGAAAATGCATAGAACTCCTTTTGCTTTCAGCAAAATCTCCAGCCGTCCTAGTAACTCATTTCCTTAGAGCTGGCCTTTCTTTGGCCCTTCATGATCTACTGCAGTCACACACATACAGTCTTGGGACTGGAGGTGCTCCCAACCTTCAAGCTTTACTTATTTTACCTGCCTGACTCACTTCCAGGCCTAACGTCTAAAACAATATGAGCATGCCTGAGTCATGGCTTGGAGAGAATGACTGTGGTCCTCCATGGTACAATATTAACTTCTTTTCCAATAAAGCCTGTGAGTTAACATTTTAAAATTATTTTAATAAGACAAATGAAATCTCTTTGGACTGTATTTTACCTCACTTTAAAACAAAGTTATTTTCCAATAATTTACTGAAGTGACCCTCTGCAAACAATATTACCTGAAATAAATGTAGTTCATTATCTTTGTAATAACAACATATAAAATTCAGTGCTGCTTAAAATTCATTTGAACACTGTGGCCCATTGTTAATAATAGGATGTGAAACCAATGTTTTGGGACTCTCAGCAGAAAAATTACTTATTTATAAAGCACCTTTTAGCTCTTAACTGACACTGAACTGCTCTAGATCACAGGCAATTAAAGCACAAGAAACGAAGGATGAGTTAGGAGGCTAAGTCTCTCCCTAGGTATGTTACCTGGACACTCCTTTACTCTGAAAAAAGCCCCATGGATAGCTCATGAAAGGTCACCACTCAGCTAACTGTGTAAGCACAGCAGCATATAACCTGCAGGCATTGCAAAAGGCACAATACTGGCCTAGACTTGAATAATTTTTTAGAAATCTTATCTGAAAGATCTTTCTTTGATCAAACGCACTACACTTTTCATGAAGGCAAAGCCATTTGCAACATAGATAAGTACAGGTGAGCATCCTGGGAGCACTTCAGCTCTACCAAGCAGTAAATACTGGTGGAAAAGAACTTGAGAAAACTGAAGGCATCTATATTTCCTCTGGAAATTTTGATGCCTTATCTAGACCTGCTTGTTATCATTGATACTGTGAGTGCCAGAATAGCACAGTTAGGGATCTGAAAATGAAGGAAAAAAGCCCACACAGAACCTGAAGCAGCTTTCAGCTGTATTTGAAAAAGGTGCAGACAGTGAAGCTTTTCCTTTACCTGGTGGGGGATTACATTTCAGGTATTTGATCCAGGGAAAGAACTCAACTGCTTGAAACTATAGCAGCCTGCTAGGCTTGTTATACAAGCAAGGTTATTTTCTTCAGTGATTTTGAGAGCAAACTTTCACCAACAAATACCGAAGACAAACAAGCTCCATACTTTGACACCTGCCACATTAGCTGAGTTTGCTAAACTGCATCCTCTTCTGTTTCCTCCAAACTGCCTCAATACTTGAAAAAAAATAGGGAAAATGGTCTCTTCACTGTCTATTTCAAGGCTTTCATAAAGAGTATCATAACTGACAGGAGATGCAGTTTGTGAGTTAGAGGAAAAACTAAGACCAGTGAATTGACACATGGAATTAGCAGTGAGTGCCCCTATATAAATGCGTTTGTACATATGGCAGGCAGTGCCAGCTTGAATCAACTTACAGCTTTCCCAGTTTTTTGTCTGCACCTTCCCTTTGCTAGATAACACACACACAAATTAAATATTTAAATTAGGATCCACACTGATCATCTACAACAGCTTTGGAGGGGACAAGGGGTCAAAAAAGTGAAGGCATCATAGGAAGGTCAAAAGTGAGGAAGCTTCCCTGCAGAAATGACAGGACACAAGGTATAATGCCATCTGCTCACTTGTACAATTGTCATGGTTTAACCTCTGCTGTCATCTAAACACCACTCACTGCTCTCCACCCCCACCCCCACTCCTGTGGAATGGGAAAGACATTCAGGAGGAAGAAAGAAAAGCGAGACCCCAGGGGTTGATATAAGGACAGCTTAATAAAACAACACAGAGAAGAAAAACATAGTAAAAACAATAGTACTAATGCAATGATATACAAAGTGAGTCATAGAAGCCAGGAAGACTTTACCTGCACCTGAGACAGGAGCTTTCCCTGCTCCAGCCACACTGAATCTACACACAGATGCAAGTTGAAAATAAACACCTCCACCCTGGGCCAGCCCTCCCCTTTACACAGGGGCATGACTCTATATAGTCTTGAACACCTCACAGGGTGGTTGGGTGGTTTATTCCATTTGTGGCCCCTGCCAGCTGATCGGGCCAGCAGCTGCAGGTGATACTTAACTGGAACCAAACCCAGGACAACAACAGAAGCGGTTTTGTTGCTTTGTAAGTGGTTGGGATTTGTCTGGGATTTCCTCCCCCCCCCCCCAGTTTTCTAATTTGTTTTTGTCACTTTTCAACATTCAGGCTTTTGACCAAATCTGCTTATTTCCCTGCTAAATGGTTTTAAGGCTCCTTTTCCCTTGAGATGTTCATCACAAGAGTACAGCAATGTGTGTTACACTAGACCATTTTCTTTTATGCTCTTGTAAGAGACTCCACACTGTCCCTGTGCTTTCTTTTTTTAGTCTTGTCTTTGAGTTTGAGATGCAGCGCTATTATTTTCCCTTCGATTTGCTGTTATGACTTTGACTCCTTGTTTCTGTCAATCAGAGAGGATTGTGAAGGACTTCCCTACAGCTGAGTCTGTATCTGGAGCCCAGATATTAACCAGAGCCAGCTGGGTTGTGTACAACTGCCTGTCTCCTGTGCATGTGATAGTGAATCCTCTCAACTTGATTTTCAGTTATTAAAAAATTTGTTTAAATACCAAACTGTTCTGAAGAGACAAGGAGCCTGAGATCGTACACAAAGATAGGCTATTTTTCTCCTTTTGGAAACATAGCTGTTTCTCAAAGATGTTATTTAAGATGATGTTTGGTTTTCTATCACATCAAGCCACTCCACGATATGTGGTGTCCCACTGTTGTCAATCTGTGGGGCAGGCAATATTTTTAGGGAAGCTGTGTTTACCCACAGGGAGAATCTGCTCTGCAAAGGAAGAAATGACTTCTAGCAGGTTTGGACCTCAAGTCCTTTTGACCTTTGACATACCAGCGAGGAGGAATGTTAAAAAAATATTAAAATAATAAAATTGATAAATATATTGCAATACTTGAGTACTTTCAAGTATCTGAAAGGGGATGGGCATTGCACAAACCCCGTCACAGCAGTTTCAGAAGCAAAGAGTAGTGGCCGAGTCCCCTCAACTCATAATCTACTGCTTTCTGCTCCATGCAGTGTCTTGTTAATCAGGCTGAGAAAAGCTGGAGGCATCACTAGCTTTACCTTGGGAAGTTTGTGTCACAATGTAAATATTCTGTTAATGTAGTCGTTTGTAAACTGAATGTCGATTAGCACTGAGCATCCAGGATAAATCAATACAGCCCTGTTAGTCTATGTCAAAGGCAGTGATGGAAACTTGAAAAGGCTCAATAATAAAGTTCTTTCTGAAAGACAAAGTTAGCCCTCAAAGGCAAAGTCTTCGGGCAATTTCTTAAGATGTGATTAAAGACTGTGACAAAAAACCTTACTTTATTAATTATTCAGCTAATATAGTTGATTTCCAGTTAAATAGCTACATACATTCTCTAACTAGACATAAAACAACTGGAAAATTCCCTATAAAATTCTACTTTTTTGTTCACAAGTAGGTTTTGCTTGATCAACACTTGAAATATTAAAATATATTTTTAAAAGAAAAGAATCCAGACACCAGGCAATTGTCTGCAATACACTCAGCTTTTCCTACATCATCTATGAAACTGAGCATCAAGAGAGCTATGCATTTACAATCAAAATTACTTTGAGAAGAAAGAGGACTAGGACCAGACAAATTTATCAGCATTTTCACTCAAATGGCATTCAGATTTTTCCTATGAAAGATGTTTGCTTTGCAGGATTAGATATATTATAAATCAAGACCAGAGTCTTGATTTGAAAGCATCTTCCAACATATTGATCCTAAACCCTGCTATGCCTCTGGTAGTGCTGTGTGACCTGTCCGGGTGTGCCATGCTGGGATGGCCTGGAGAACAACTACAAGCCTAAAACAAACCACTCACCTTCCATCGTTGTGCTTCTGCTGTTTTCTCCGTGTCTTCCCTTCCATTTAGCTGCATTTCTGTTACAAATATTCATCCTCTGCCATTTCTGTAGTTTATTCCTTTCAGTCCCTCCTACAGCCACTTGTTACTGGATTGTTCTTTCCTGATCAGACACTCTACAAACATTTGAAGGAGCAGCCGCCTCGTATCGATGAGCAATCTCCACTTGCACCTAAGAATGTCAATTATTCAATATTTTAGTATTCAGTCTTAAGCTCTGCCAAAAGCTTTACTTACAGAAGTGACAGAATTTGGCACTACAGGAGGCAAACACTAAAGACCACTTTTTTGCTGATGCAGTTTTTAGAGTTTTGAGCATAATTAAAGAACCCATGTGGCCAAAAGGATTTGGGAAGTTTTAAAAGAACACTGACAGATGCCACCTAAGTGTTGGGGTAAGGAGAATAAAAGCAAATTAATATAAAAATAAAAGTCTGCGCAAAAATACACAGTCATATATAAACATTTATATATATTTAATTTAATTCTAGTCTTACCGATAGTACAACTTTTGCTGCTCTAACACTGTATTTGCATGGAAGACCCTGAACATAGGTTACTTGAAACCAGGTGGTTGCTATTGTCCCAAGGCAGGGATTGAATATAATCTAGTTTTCTTTCTATTTTACTGGTACAGGCAAGTAGAGTTGATGTGCTTGGTTAATACATTGCAGGAATTACCAGTGAGGAGTCTCAAACTTTATAAGCCATTCAGTTCCTGCTTGCAGGACCACTGCTGATTTGCCCTGAATCTGGGAGAGGCTAACCAAGATAAACTGCAAATGAAGCTTCTGAACGTGCCTTTAAGTGCCTTTTAAGCCCTATCTCTTGTTCTTTCCTTGCTTGCAAAAAGGGCTCTGTTAATGAGAAATCACTTTATTAGGTAGATAAAAAAAATCCCATGGATTGATAAGAATATTGAGATGATCGTCCGACAATCAAGTTTAATGGTGTCTTTAGACACAGACCTTGGGGTCATGTTGGGGAAGAGCAATGACTGACACTATGATTTACAGATCAGCCAGGAATGACAGGGAGAATTCAATCCTCAGTTCAGCCATTACTGGCCAACAGCAACTATCACTAAGCTGCTTTGAGCTACAGAAAGCAGAACCCTCGCTCTAGCTTTTGGCCATCACATAGAAGCTGGTCCTTTTCTCCCTTCCCCTCTTCTGCAACATCAGTACCTCACACCAGCTCTATTTCTAATGAGAACTGTTAAGGTCACACAAATCTAGAAAATGCAAATCTAGATTCTAGATGTTGTTTAGACAGTGGTGCCGACTGCACATCACTTCTCAGGGAAGCCACAGAAGGCCACTGCTTGGACATCTTAGGAGACTGCAGAAGCAAGAGCTTCACTGATGCCACAAACCTATAGAAGTAGTCAGCTAGGAGACAGACAATTGCTTGGTTTATCTGAAGTCTACCCGCTCTTATTTTCTGCCAAAGGCAATCAAGCAGAAGCAGGAGGATTAATGGCTTTGCACAGCTAAGCCTCTTGTTGGCATACTTGTCAGCATCCCTCCACCTCCCACCATCAGTCCTTCCATCCCAGCGTGAGCTCCCTGCCTCTTCCTGCATCCAAAAATCCCTTGAGATCCTCACAGATCTTCACTGGAGTCTCCATCACCTCCAGAGAGGATGAGCAAGTTTTAGGCTCAGGGCAGACAGGGGTTGCATTTGGAGAGGCAGGGTGAGACACCAAGGGGAACTACAGGGCAAGAGCTGCACTTCTGCAATCAGCAACATACGATATGCAAAGATTTGCCCCTAAAAAGTTGTCATTTATCACAGCCTCCAAAGGGTGATACTAGACTACATTTCAGATATATAATCTGTCTCATGCAGCAAATTCAGACTGCCACTCCCCTTTGATTCTACTATTAACTCAAAAAAAATGATCTATTACCCCTTCAATTTTTTAGGAATCCTGGGATTTCTCTACGTTTAACGGAAGGCAACTGCAGTATGTCAAATTTCTTTCACATTAGCTGCTAGAGAATTATGGTTTTCCCCGGCAAATAACAAATCATTGAAGGCATCTTTTATTTTAGCAACCTGGAGCATCTTTCAGGTATTAATTCAACAAGGCTGGCACCAGCTCTGTCATGGAGAAAAGCAACCTGCCCCCCCTTTACAGGTAAGCCATAGATGCAGTAAGTGCCTTGCTTAAGGCCAGAAATGAGTCATTGGAAGAGCCATCCTGCACAGCACATCTCTCATGCTGCTGCCATCATCAGCTCACAAAAATAAAAGGAATAATTAATGATTGCACCACCCCTTACCCGTCGGTGGTGCGTTTCTTGCTGGAGCTATACTCATCCCCCAGATCTAGGCGGTGGCGCTTGGACCTGGCGGCGGCGGGATGCGTGCGGGGCGGCGACTAGCCGCTCGACGCGGCAGCGGGCGGGTCGCTCGGTGGGCCGGCCGGGACTGGGTGCGGCGGGGCGCGCTCTCCGCTCCTCCAGCGGCAGCAACGGCGGCGACGCGAGGCCAGGCGCAGCGACTAAAATGGCGGCCGGAAGGAAGCGCCGGGGCTGCGCGAAACACTGGCGCGCGCAGCAAGCTCGGGTAGGGGGGGGAAGCGGGGAGATGGCGCGCGCGCGGGTCCGCCTGTAAAAACCTTCCCTCGGCGCGCGCCCAACGGTCGGCCCCGCCCCACGTGCTCCAACGGTCAGGTGGGGCCCACCACGAGGACGGGCGGGTTACTTGGTGCGTGCCGGCGGCGGCTCCTTGGTGAGCGCGTGGCCGGGCCGCACAGGGATCCCCCCCGCGGCGAGCCGAGCGGCCCGTCAGAGGCTGCCCCTTCTCGGCGGTGCCCTGCGGTAAAAGCCGTTTACCCAGCTCTGTGCCTCTTAAGCGGGCGTTGGCCCGGAGGGAGCTCAGTACCGGGATAACTGTCTCGGTAAGCCCCCTGCATGAGACCGCCGCAGGCTCGCCTGGGTAGGCCAGCCTCGCGCGCGGCAAAGGCAGCTTCCCCAAGCCATCGCAAGCGCCACAACAAGCAGCGGCGTGAAAGCTGTGTGCTGTGGAAGCGCACGCAGTCTGTAACTACTCCACTGTCAACTTCACGGCGGGGGATTTCATGAAGAAAAAAATGCAACTGTCTTTCTGGGACCGAGAAACCCAGTTACTATTCTTTTTGCCAGTTTCTCTGGTAGTTTCTCTGCCGTGCCTATCTAAGATTAGCAGTACGAGGGAAGCCTGCGGGAAAAGCCGCTTACACACCTCTGTGCTGCTCGCCCGGACGTTTGCACAGAAGGAGCTCACACTGGGATAACTCCCTCGGTAAACCCTGCAAGCTCAAGTCCCCACACAAGCTCTGGTAGGCACGTGCTTAGTTCTACTACATCAAAGTCTGGTAAGTGTGAGCGCAGCTACAATGGCGTTTACTAACACAGTTCTTGAAGCAAAACAAGGCAGGTGAGCTCATGCGCCATTTCCTCACTACAGGTAGGTTTTGCGTGAACAGCTACACCTCTAATTAGTTATTTTTCACTCTTCCAACTAGCGTAACTGCCAGCAGAAGTCTGCAAGTTTAAGCCTGGTCCAGAAGAATTGGTCCTCATGAGTTGTTTTACTTCTGAGTTGTTGCCCATGTTCTACCACCCAGAGCACCTTTTGAGAACTGCATTAACCACACAAGCAGCATATGTTCTCTAACTAAAGGCACAGACGAGCCGGGGGCAGGAGAGGATGAAGTCAGGCAGACAATGAAATGCTTCTATAGACCCTGTCTTCAGGTCAGAGGCACATTTAGTACTCACTGAGCAACCTCTGCTCTCACACAACAGCTTCCTCCCAACACTGCTCCCTCCCAGCAGTAAGTCTCAGCAGCTGCCTCACCTTCCAGTGCAGTCACTTGATACTTCAGCATATCTCATAAAAAACAGTCTAAGAGCCAGGCAAGAGGCACTGTTCTTGATACTTCTGACAGCTATTTGGAGACTATCAACCACCGGACGTTCTGTTCTCTGTTCTGCCTCACTCCGTTCCCACTGTTTCATGCTTCCTCAGAACCACTGGAGTGATTTAGATTCATACCATAGACAACTTTTAAGACAGAAACTGGAAGCACAACCATCATATCGACATCACTGTTCATCTAGGCACATTTATTGAAAACCTGCACTTGGTAAGGCTTGCTCCCTGTCACGCTTCACAGCCCTTCTGCCAGAGATTACCACAACCTTTGCTCAGCTACTTGAGTGAGCACTCGCTCCATGAGCACGTTGGGCAAAGGAATTAGGTTAGTTCAGATATTTTAAATAAAAACTTTTTTGTTAACTCTGACTGTGAGAGCAAGGGAACATCCACATAAATGGCTCAGCTAACAAATACAAAAGTGGTCAGGAAAGATTGTCTAGCAGCAGTGACCTGTTCCACAAGTACAGCCAGCTCAGCAAGTGGGTGTTTGTCCACAGCTTCATGTTCCAAAGATTTTCTGGGATTGCACCAGTGCAACTACTACAATATTTCATGTAAAGTCCTTAGAGTATATTCTTTAATAGAGGAGCATTCCTGTCCCTAATTTTAGGTAATATAGCAAAATGGCTTCCAGAGCTCAACTGGAGTTCTAGATACTAGTGTAATAAAAGTAGCATTTTTCTGCTTAGAGTTATTGACCAAACTAAATACTCCTGGAAAACTGGATTTTGAGCTTTTCCTGTGAAGCTGGAAGTGACTTTTCAAGTCACATTGCAAAAAACACTGGAATATCTGTGTCAGAGATTGCCAGGGGATAAGTGTTGAAGGGTGTCTCTCTCTATCCCAAATACCAAGCTTCTGTTCTGTGATGCTGTGGTAGAGTACACAGAGCTGAGTTCTCAGAATGCAGTTAAGGGAAGACTTTCTACACATCTCCCCAAGTGGATTTTAAATGATGTCTGTCTTAAATGAAAACAAGCAGTAATTGAAATAGAGTGTTTGAATAACTTTTCAGAGAAGGGAGAAAAGAAAATTGTGGCTAGGTCTCCCTGGAAAGTGGGAAAACGGGAAGAAGACAATGGCATTACATGCATTAGTTGGGACGAGGAGCTACTACTGTGAAGTTCTCCGAAGGCAGCAACGTGTCCAACAACAGAAGCCTGGAGAGCTCTGCAGCTATATGTTCCAAATCTTGCTTGCACAGTAGGATTAAGCTACTTATGGGCTTGCTCCAGGTTACCACATGGCCAATACCAGGGAAGTTTCTGCTGTAGGAGGCAGGAAGAAAGCAGCAGGTACCTCAGCAAGTGCGAGATCTTAGGCTGTACATCAGCAGCAAATGGATAAAAAGAAGGGAAGAAGATTGTATGTTAGGTGGAGTGAGCAGCTGCTTGCGTGCTATGCCCCAGATGGACATCCTGCAAACTAGTTCTCTCTGTTAATACTTTGCAAGCTCCAGAACTCATCCTCCACCCAGCTGTGCTTTGAGCTATACGACTGCATAATAAATGATCTAGTCCCATCCCAGAGTTTACAATGTAAGGCCTTCATCCTGCAAGCACACACATGCATTATTTTACTAATGCAAATAATCCTTTTAACTTCAAAGGGATTACTAAGAGTAGCAAAACTAAGCATGTAGGTTAGTGTTCACAGGATCACAGCCTAAATATAAGATGAGACAAGGGAAAAAATGATTGGTAAGCACAAATTGACATAATGACAAAGTGATAAGCATTATGTAAAAAGCCTAAAGGATGAAAGGAATGTATAAAATAGGGCATATTTAAGCGTATTTTCTGCCTTTTCAAAGACATTTATTAAATAAGAGGGGTTTATACTCCCCCCCCACCCCTTAAGTCTTTTATATCCATCTATAAAAATTAAAATCTTAGATTACTGAAAGAGGAGACATTTATATGAGTTGCCATTTGACTGTCTACTCTCCTACTCTCCATTTCTTACCCTAGTTTTAAAAAGTATACTCATTGGTATTAAAATCCTCTTAGCCAATTTCCAGTGAATATTTGTTTGCTTTTGAAATGGGCATAATACACGCTTCTGGTTGAAAGGAGCATTAACATTCAGAATTGAAACAATGGCTTAGGAGGATAATATTACTTCTAAAATATTACTCCTTTTTTTCTGATTGTCCATTGCTTTCTTCCCAAAAGAATAAACATGGGTCTCAGACAAGTCATAATTCAAAGACCTACTGTGGATCAGGGGAGGTTTCTGTCAGAGAAGTCTAGTGTCACAGCACAGGATATTACTTCTTGTAGCTAATTGCTTCACCCTGTTGCTAGAGATTATCAAGTCTATAAAGGGCAGAAAAATGAGATCTGGCATTTTAGTTGAAACACACCTTCAATGGCTTAAGCTAAAGCAAGGGATAGTGAAGTGAGACCACAAACTGCTGCTGCCGTGGAAGCCATAATAATGGGCAGAGTTGTAAGACAGACACCTAGGAGAGGTTAGGTCTGCTAAAGCCTGTGTGTTAAAGCCCTAAAACCTCTGTAATACATATTTCTTCTGTGGTTGGCTGGCTCGTGTTAGACCCTAAGTGACAGTCTATATGTTCCCAGTGCTGTGGACACGCTTGCTCTGCCAATATATTTTATTTGTTTGCTTTTTAAAAACATGATATCAAATAATTTCCTGCAAAAATATTTCAGTATTTCTGATAATTATCATTACAATCACTGCTTTAAAATCATATATGTACATATTTATAAATGGCTAACACCCTTCAAAAAATTATGCAGGACCCTTAAATGCAAATGTTCATCACTGGCAAGCTCTCATTCTATCCTCCCCCACCAAGCCCACGTGAATAAATTGACATTATCTTCATGTTCTGTCATATCATCAAGAGGAAGAATACTTGGGACAAGAACCCACAATCAGAGTATGTTTAAAAATGTCAGACTTCCACATTTTTCAAATTCAAAAATATGATGAATACATGAACTGATCTCTATTTCTGCAGTGAAGAAAAGAGGCAGCTTCTCTGTAATTACAGAAGCTAAACTTTGCAACACTTCAAATATATATAAATCAACACTTTGAATTGCTCTGGGAAGGACGCTGTAGGAAGTCCACATGGCAACAGCACTACTGCCATGACAGCAAACTTTTATCAGCCGTACAGACACTATCTGAATTTTGTGAATGGTTAGTAAACATTAACCCACACAGAACACACCATTGTGACTGAGTCTGCAGGTCAGAAAGGCCTGAATGATCTTGGGTTTATTTAAAAGAGAGGGAGGAAGAAAGAGAGAGACTGCAGGTTTTGTATCTACAAGAACATTAACCAGAAGTGAGAATCACTTCTTAAGACGAGCCCCATACTCTGGAAGGAAGTACGTTGTTGGAGACTACCAGCTGCTATTCTGAGCCACTCAAGTTACCTGCTAAGGCCTTATGATCCCCTCTGGACCCCTCAGAGAAACCTTACAAGAGCAGGCATTTATAATGTGCTTCAAATATAAATGAAAGAAATAGTGTCAACCTAAAACATCATCCCTTAGTAAATTTAGGTTATACATCCAATTTGCATTCATTATACCCAGAATTCACACATTGTTCTTGTAACTTGCAGGTCTTCATGGTTAGAGTGACATGTTTCTAAACTGGCGTGGGTTTAATACCTTCTGCATTCGGAAACACCTGAAACTACAGGCTAGCATGTTGTATGTGAAGGCGGTTTATCTTTTAAGCTGCTTACAAACTAACTGCTTTCTATGCCAAGCCTGAAATTCGTGAGAAGCTCCTTAAATATAAGGTGTTTTTAGGGAGTAGTAACTATTTCATAGAGAACTATTTAAAGTGAGAGAAGACCACAATTTCAAACTTGTTGTTTGATCTTGAGCCAGAATATTGGAAGAAGAGCAAATGCACTTTTTCATCTGGTGCTTGTTTTGCAACAGTCTAATTCTTCCTTGCATTTTCTTCGCAATTTTTTCACAGCAGGAGGAAAACATGCACTGCATTGGCATATATTTTTCATTCCTTTTGTATTGAGTACCATAACCTTTTATTTCCTATTGCATTAGCTCCTTAAGATTTTAATTTTTTTAAAGTCCTGTTTTTAACACAATCTGTAAAACATTTATATTCATGCCTAATCTTAGGCATGCTGGATCTACCAGTGGTACATTGTCACTTTCAGTATCTGCTTAAGTAGTATGAAATTTATTTGTTTCTGC
>JAAGNO010003028.1:82394-95434 GCA_033439905.1 Ceryle rudis | reverse complement strand
AGGCATGCTGGATCTACCAGTGGTACATTGTCACTTTCAGTATCTGCTTAAGTAGTATGAAATTTATTTGTTTCTGCAGAGCATACACAGTTTCAACAAGTTAAGTGTTGAATCTTGTAAAAACAAGATAAACACTAATCCTTATCTTCATAATAAGTTTCAGACTACATAACAAAATACCAGTAGTAAAAAATTTCACACTAAAAATCCATCATATCCTCTAAATAGTTTGTAATGAACCATAAGCATTAACAGTACCTTGCCCAGCTGAGCCAAGTTTTTTTTTCTTTCACCAGATGATCAAAACTTTTCCTTCCAACTGCATTACAGGTCCACTTGCAGAAAAATCTTCAGCAGACAATGAAAACACTGAAAGTGGATTTAAACTCCTGCAGATGTGTAACCTCCCTCTTCACAACTTATTACCGTAAAGCTCTAGCCTTGCAGAAGTGGGCTTATTTGTTAGTGTGTGTCATTCTACCCTCGGCTCACAGCCAGGACTAGCAACCTTAGTATAACCTGAAAACCAGTGTAAGAGTCCTAAAGGAGCTGAACAAAGAACATTGGCTAAGAATTGGGGCTTTCTTGGGGGGAAGTGGGTATTAATGCACTGTTATATTACAATGAATACCCTGTGATTATATTATCCTCTCTAATGAGCAAGGCTGTTCCCGAAGGGAGAGGGTGCTTCTAGAGCTGCTCCTTCTTGTAAAAACAAAAGGACCAATACAGTACTCTGGTGAGTGACCTTCTTTGTAGAGATAGAGCAACTTGTCTCTCAGCAGGAAAACAAGGAGAATGTGATACTCGCAGCATCTTTTAAAATTATAACAGCTATATCTAGGTTAATATAAAGAACTGTCTCGTGTACCCTTAGGCTCATTTTTGTATTTAGCGTAGTGGTGACTTTGTCTTCTATGCAACTCCGCCTTTACAAAGATGAGCCATATGTATGGCCTCTTTCTTGTCTTATAACTGGGCCCGTCCTAGGCACACAGGATAGTTGATCTATCCATGTGCAGGTTGGATTTATTATTTAAGTGCTGCTTTCTGCCCAGATCAAGAAAGTACTGGAAAAGAAGAAGGAGAGATGCATGCTGCTGCTATAACCTTGCTCAGACTCTTTGGACCTGGACTGCAAATCAGATAACTTGTTCTGAAGGCAGCAGATTGCTTTCAGGCTTCATTTTCTTGGACCCCACCTTGCATCATGTCAGTGAACATTTCCTTGCAGGAAATGCCTCCAGAAAAGGGAATGCCTGAGACTTATCTGTGCTTGTTAGGCGTTATGTAGCCTAGATGGCCTAAATAAAGCAATGCTAGTTCAAATTCTTTTTGTCTCCTATGAATGTGCAATACTACTGTATTGTGTATAAAATTGTGTATAGTATTTTCATGTACTATATTACTGTGAAATACTACAATTATAGCATCACCGTACTATTACTGTAATACTACTATAATAAGAAAGGAGTCAGAATTAAGGTTGTGACAGGTAAAGAAGAGCTTTCTTCTGCAATATTTATGGTTTTTGAAATACTTTCTCTCTGTACAAAGGTACATGAATTATGTAACACACTGCCCAGTCTTATGTTACATTTAACATACAACAAATAGTTCCACAGGAGAAAATGAGGTTTTTCAAGAGTGTGCTGCAGCACTACCTAAGCACGACCTTCCAAATCGTGACTGCTCAGTCCCCTCTCTGCAATAGCCACTCCCTCAGCATGGCATGGTTGTGTGGGTAATCATGCAGTGCATCAGGCTGTGAAACTGATATGGCTAAAAAAATAGCCTAGCAACAACAACATAAAAGCAGTTTCTCAGCCTGCTTGGTTTCCCAACAAGGACAACAGATGGACTAGCATGGGGACACAGACAAGCAAACGGAGACAGGACACTGTGTCAGCTGCCAGATTGCCTGAAAAAAATCCATGACATAACAGCCTGATGCTGCTCACAGTGAATAAAGTTCAGTACTTGGATATATCTTTGGAGGATCAGGACCAAAGGATTGTGTATTTTCTTGTAAAAGCTATTTTTTAATATGCATTTTTCCATACCAGATGACTGGTTCGATGTTAGAGTGACATCCTGATTGATTTGGATACATTTACATGAATAATATTAGCGGTTCTTAGAAGAACACTTATTCACCCCTTTTTTTTCAGAAATATTCAGATATTTTCAGATATTTGTCATTAGCTTTATTTTTTCCATAAATTCCATGGAAATTAATTAATACCTTAGAGCAAATTTATAGTGGAGAACCCTAGAGAAATTTCTTTCCTTTAAAAGAATGCAGTGCCGCTTAGCACCTTGTGTGGGAGAGTGATGGGGTAAGGACTGAATCTTCAGCACAGATATTCTCTGAAAAATGTTTATATTCTGTGAGGAGCATGCAGTACCCTACAGTGAAGGATGTTGTTCTGCAATAACAAGTGCAGGAAGAAAAAACCATTTCAAGTCCTCCAAGGCCCAGCTGAAATTCCGTGGACCTTGTAGAGGATATTAAATCAATTGAGACTCTCATGCGCTCATCTTTTTAACAGTGTATCTGTTTCAGCACTTAAATCTAAAATAAGCAGAACAAGACTGGAGCAGCTCTGTTGCCTGTCTATCGAAAGACATTCATACTTCAGAAAGCTCTAATATCCCTCCTACACATCCTCTAACTCTGAAGTTCTCCCATAGGTGTAGTTTTTATAAGCTTTCTGATCTACTTTTGTCAAATAAGCCACATTAACAAAGAGCTGATTTTGGGGGCTGTTTTACCTTAACCTTTCTCATCTGGACAGAAATGAGTTAGGGAGCACTTACATAAATTGCCTTCTTGGAAGATTAGGGTAGCACGAAAGTATTAACAGTCCAGCAGAGGGACATTGCTAGGAAGCCGAGGGTAATAATGACTTGTAATCCCCAGGATGGATCTAGAAGAGGTTTGCTGCTTTGTACTTTAAGAATACCACTGAACAATAACCAGTACAGACTCTGCAGGTGGTCTCTGGTAGCTTTATTTGTAACCATAGCATCTCCCATCTCTATTCTGATTGAGAGTAAATGTCACCCCTGGCTAATGGTATGGTGATTAATACTATAGAATTAAAACCTCAGTAGTTAATACCGAGAAATAGCTAAGAGATATGTTCATAATCTGCTTTTTCATGTCTTAACAACAAATAACTTTTCTGTATTAACTCCACAATAGATTGAGATTCCTGTCAGTGCTTTCAAAAACATCTGCTGACTTGATCTGAAGATTGTGCTGTTTCATGGGGTCAGTATGAAAAATACTAATTTATTTCAGGATGAAGTTTTTGAGATGTAGCTTATCCTATACACTCCTGCATTCACAAAATCATCCAGTTCTGCTCATGCCTATAAATTGTATGATGCTCCCTGGAGGGACACTACTTCTTTAGGTTTATCTCAGTTCCAACAGTGTGTTCCCCTGGGGGAAGGAAGAAGAGCAGGGTGTATAAAAGATGAGAACGCCAAGGAAAAAAACCAGTAGTGGTAAAGTAACAGAAGAGCAAAAGAGCTGACGGTTACAAGAGAAAGAGAAACAGAAACAGAAGAATGATGAAGAAAAATATCAGCCTTCTGAACAGAGCCTCCTCTCAGACTTTCTAAAGGGATAAAGTTTTAAAGTGAAGGTGGAAGAGTCAGAGGAAATAAGACTGAAAGACAAATCACTTCAGGAAGAGTATCACTTTCTTTTGTTGTAAAACCCCCATCAAACATTTAATGTGTGAACTTGTGTCTTCACCAGCACATTGATATGAAACTGTGAACCTCAAATCTACTTCTTACCCATTGTTCCCCCTTTATCCTAATGTAAAACAGAAACAGGTTGTGTCTACGCTGCTCTGCCTGTCGTCCACAGTCTTCCTTAGCAGTCTTCCCCTGTGCTGCACGCAGGCACAGGCTTGCTTAGGCTGTGTACATACTCCCACACACCATTTACTTTCAATTAAAAGTAATTTGCAAGTTACCAATGTTGAGAAATCAACTCTAAACCACAAAGGAGAGAGAAGCAGTTCTAATATTTCATTGGAGGAAAAAGAAGAACATAGAACAAATTAAGAGAGAAGGCTGTAGGTGAAACTTTGGTCAGGGAAAGCGCAAAGTGGCCATATGTTCTAGAAACAATGTCACAGATCTCCCAGGAGATAAGCCCAGATGCTATAGAGAATGCAACTGTGACTGTGTCATTGAGGCAGGCGAGAATAAGAAACAGTAAGACAAAAATTCCTAGTGTTAAATACCACGTAAATCTAATTACCCTACACCAAGTTGAGATCAGAACTAAGCTTTAGCCTAAATTCTGACCTTGCTTTTGTTCAGTGAATGCAGATTTCTGCGTTTCATTGTATTTTCTTTCCAGATGCCTGTGATGCAATAAGTGTCAGTCTGCACTGATGCTACTCTTAGTGCCTCTTCCTTCCTGCCCATTTCTCAACGTGGCATGTACCACACACAGTTATCAGCACTGGGCTTCTGCACTATATCTTTTACTTCTTCTGTCAGTTTTCAGTTCAATTCAAACAGATCTGCTGCTCTTGCCAGCAGCCCTATAAACCAGGTCCTTGCTGGAATATTAACAAGGGCTCCTAATTTTGAAGAGGAGATAAATAATAGTTTCTTTATCACTTGTTACAGTGTTCTTGTACCTCCAACATTAAGACTTCCTCTCAGTGTGTATTCTGTTTTTCTGGGTAGTTTTAACTGACAGTGTTAACTGACAGAAACATGTACGTATTATTATGTGGAAAAAAATTGCCACATGATTAAATTTAGCTCTTGAAACTACCATTACAACTTGCCCTCCCCGCAAACTTCCCAAACCTCCAGCTTCTTCCCATCCCCATCCAAGAGCTTATTAGGGAAAAAAACCCAGAGAACAGGACTATATTTTTTCTCTGTATTTATCTGAAATATGCTCAAGTGATGGTCCCTTGGTTTGCAAACTGACTATTTTGCTTTTCCTTAGTCTGGAGGATAAGTAGAGACAAAGTATTCATGCTATCGGATCAACTTTCCTGGAGGGAAGTTTTCTGAAACCTTTAAGCAGCCCCAGCACAGTCAAGAAGCAAAGTCAGGATTGTACCAAAATCTGTGTATTCCACAATAGTTCTCCAAGAGCCAAAGATCTTTATGGTTCAAAGTCGTAATACTTTGAAAAACTACTGCAAGAACTCAGTATCCAACAACATCAAACAGTACCTGCTTTCTTATGTCATCTGTAAAGTGGGTGATTCATTCAGACACTGCCAGTGAGGTGCACTGGCCAGGGCATATCTGCAGTCTGTCTCCCGCTTTGAAGGGGATATGGAGAAACTGGAGATGGTCCATCTGAGGGCCACCAAGTCACTTGGGGCATCAAGGGGGAGTGGTTGGTCATTAGCCATTGGTGAGCAATGAGACACCTGGGCTTGTTCAGATTAGCAGTGAAGAGCTAAGCAGCAATCTATCAGCAGCCTAGAATGATTGCAGGGGAGTCACAAAGGTGATGGAGCAAAACTCTTCTCCATAGTAACAGACAGAGTAACAAGGGGCAATGGGCACAAATTTCAGTTAGAGAGGTTTGGACTTGCTAGGAGGACAGTGCAGCACTGGAGCAGGTTCATACCATTTTTTTTCCTCTGGGAGACAGAGGAATTATCACCCTCCAGGCTTTACAAGACCCACATGGATAAAGCCGTACCTGACCTGATTTAGCACTGGCAAGAGTCCCAAGTCGCATGGAAGGTTAGATCAGATGATCTCCAAAGGTCCCTTCTGAACAATATTTTTACAACTCTGTAAACTGAAAGCGAAACAAAAAGTCAGGAGTGCTTCTAGACCAGTTCAGTCATGATAGAGTGAATTAAGCAACATCATCAAATTATTGCTTGGCTGATATCGCTGACATTTGAGGTGAAGTAACTATATTTGAATTGCATAATTGAGAATATTCAATGACAGTTTCAGTGAGTCCTAGTAATGTAAGATATATGGATTTTAAATCACATTACCCTTTTAACTATAGGGTTGTAAATTGCTGTGGAGTACTAGTGGATAATTTACATCATAGATGTGCAGGCCAAGTTTCATTTATACATGAACCACACTGTTTCTCAGTTTTATCATGCTGGCACTTTTTCTTAAAGCTAAATTAACTTTTAACTAAAAGCACCAAGCAAATCGAAAAGTACATCTCATTCTAAAAACAGGGCTTTCCAAAGAAATTCTCCAAAAGTGAATAGAAAGGAAAAAGCAGCCAATGGAAAAAAAACCAATAAAGGAAAACACTGATTAATGAGATTTGTTTGTTCTGGGGTGGGATCAAACAGGCCAGCACCACAGTCAGTGATAAAAGAAGGCAAAGTGCTGTACAGATCATTATATTCATCTGCTTAAAATTCGCATGGTCTGAGTGCTAGAATAATTTGCTCCACACCATCTGGCAGGCATAAGAGATATGAATATGTAGTGGGGGGAGGGTGTGGGGAAATTTTCTGCATTTCTGTAGCATGTTGAAATACTGTATTGGAGTTTGCAACTTATGTAAAGTAAATGCTCAATGCATTAAATGCACAAGTAAACTGTAAACAATCCAACAAATGTTAATTTTGGAAACATGTAGAAACAATCTTGCTACATTAGTATAATCCCACTCTTTGTAGTTTATATTTGGAACCAGAATATAATACCAGCCACGAGATGCAATGCAGCAAATCAGTACAAGTATTACTCACTGGACAGTATGAATTGTACAATGTCATCCATGCCCAAATCAGAGAAGATGACTGTTGTAGCTCTCAGTTAAACCTCTTACCCTCACTTAAAAGCTTATGTTTTAAAAGCTTCTGCTTGCAACAGTGAAAAGTATTGGTCAAGAAGGGAGATATCATAGAAGCAAATATTCCTAGAAAATTCAAGCTGCTGTGGGATAGAGATACATAGTATGAACTTGTATATCTGAAGAAAATATGAAAGCTACTTCTCTAAACGTGTTTCTATGTTCTCTTTACAGAGAGTATAGCATTCTCATATTTTTTACTTTCATAGTTTGTTTTGCAAGTTATCCATTTTTTTTTTTTCAGTTTTTGTTAAGAACCAAACTTGCTATCAGCCAAAATGGTGGGTGTTTGACAAAGGTGTACAAAAACCACCCTGGATACAGTCAGACACATCATAGGTGCTATACAAGTCTTGAATCAGCCACAACATCCAGATGAGCCCAAAGGACAGACAAGTGTTGTATTTACTACCATAATTTATCTCTTAGCAGATTTTTTTTTAACACCGTAGAAACTAAGTTAGTTATATATTTTTAATTATAATGATTGTGTGACTCCATGCAAGTTTATTTCCATAGAATGGAATGTCACTTACCAGAGTGAGCAGTTTTCAGAATTTGTCCTTACCTTTTGTCACCAAAGTATTCTCAGAGAATACAGAAGCTCATGTTGCATAGGGACATGTACCTATTGATCTCAAATGCAAGCTTAAGAACCTGTAGCTAATAAGGCAGAGAGCAGTAGCTGAGTCACTGTTTTCTCTAACATGAAATAGCTGTGGTGGCAAGACCCTGACAGACAGGCTTAGGGGGATTCACCTGGGACAGTTTGGGATGTTTCAGGTCTGCCAGCTTCTCCATTCTGTCTCAGAGGCTGCTAATAGCCAGGGGGATGTCTCCCCATGTGCCTCTGCCACCCTTCCATCCCACGTATATTGAACCTGCTGTTTTGACCCTGAAAGTGTAACCACAGAAGAGTGAGGAGTGGAACAGCCTCAAATGACTATGGCTGAGTCTCCCAAATACCATAACAGACAGCTTTAAGAATTCCCTCTTCTATAAGTACAAAAGTTTTGACCAATAAAATATATAAATTCAATCATTATATCAATACAAGCATATTGGTTGAGCTATATATGTGGGAGCTGATGCACGTTACAGTGCCTGAGAAAGAGTTAATCCTTATGCAAATCTCCATCGCAAGGTTATTGCTCTGCTATGCATCTTAGATGACCAGAGTGTTTCTGCTTCTGGAGGCTGTTGCAGAGGATATTTAATTACAGTAATACTGCTGTCCCAGTGCTATTACGGCGTTGCAAGGCAGTCATAAAGGCTGAGAAAGCATTCTCCTTCTAAGCTTCTGTTGTTAAGTGGCTTATAATGTTTCCAAAATGTGACCTTTAGAGCTGAAATTTATTGTGCTTGCATTCTACCCAAACCTAATTTAATTAGGAAGTTCAAAGAAAATCTGTTTACCAAGTTTGGAGCCATTTAGGTTGTAAAGAAGTATTTTTCAATTGCTAAAATAATCCTTTGACTGCAGGAGAAAATTGTACCAAAAAAAAAATTATTTTTCACTTTAGTCATACCACATGCTGAAGAAAATCTCATTGCGTGCAACCCCTTTTCAGATTTCTCTGTGTTGCTTACAGTCAGTTTTTCTCTCTCAGAACAGACCCTGATGGTAATTTCTACATGTTGACTGTTTTGTCTTAACTCAGTGTCTGCATCTTTACTCTTGGTAGAGCTATGACAACAGCAAGTGGTGGCCAAATTGCATTCTTACAGTGAATAGCATTCACTTCAGCTTGGGGTGTGGAAAAATGCCAGTATCTCTGCAGGGTTTGCCTGTTTGTTCTTATTAGAAAGCCAGCTTCAGTTTTTCCTGTAGGGAGAGATGAAATTCCAGTGCTTGGTAACCCCCCCATAAAAGTTAGATCAAGACAGTCATGCCAGAAACTATTAATTCACATAACTATGCTGTGACTTTCATCACTGATCAAGTAAAACAAAGAATTCATGGCTTTTTAAAAATATTTTGCTGGCTTGTGTCAGCACTGTACTGATACGGACTTGTGCATTTACCCAGTAGGAGCACTAGTGCCTTCAGATAAGGGAAAGGAGAATGGAAAATGGAACTGGAAAGAGACTGCAGTGTCACAGGGTGTGGCCAGCTTGACACGGGGTGAAGGACCAGTAAACAGATGAAGGATATGGAGGCGTAGATCCTGATGGTCTGAACATGACAGAGCAGTGCAACTGAGCTTTAACATCACTTCTAGTGATGGACAGAAAGACAACGGTGACAGGGAGATTTATAAGGGTGGGTGACTGGGAACAGATGTCCTCAAGACAAGGAACCCTGAGGGTGATGCACTGTGGAGACAGGATGAAACCTAGTCACTTACCATATTTTAATCTGCAACTGTTATTAATAGTTCCTAGGCTAACATATTATTTCTATCAGTCTTCCTAAAGAAAAATATAGGGCCTGAAGAGCTTACTATGGCAAGACTTATATTTACTTCTATAATATGGTTGTTTATCATACTACATGAGCATCTGGGGACTGGTGTGCAACCACTGCAGGAGAAACACTCTTCTGTGAGGTTGGATACAGTAGGAATTTCACCCAGTCCCTCTATGAAAACAAATGCCAACTAGTAGATAGCCCAGCCCAAACTCTAAGACAAGTACTGAATATCTTAACGTCATGGAAGAGGATGGAGTTTGCAAAGTGAAAAAACAAGTAGACAGCTGTAGATCAGGAAAAAAAAAAAAAAAAGGAATAAGAAAGACAAGGAAAGAAAAAAAGAAAGACTAAAAAGAGAATAAGGGAGAAGGATTTTTCTCTCAAGGCAAAAAAAAAAGACAATGGAGAAGGCCAAAAAGAGACAAAAGAAACATTAAAGATGACAAAGTGGGTCAGGGAAAGAAGATGTAACACTCAGGCTGCTCAGGCTCAGGCTGCTGTGTTTTGTGTAGTTCTGTGTGTATGTTATGCAAATAGACTGTTTTGCATATATAACAATACTTACAAACATCAGTTTAAAAAAGAAATTAGTATCAATTAGAAGCGTTAGGTAATAGCTTTTTTTGGATGAGATCCTGTGTTTATCTACCAGAAAATCTTTCCACAGATACAGCTATGCCTACATGACCCCACCTTAGTCTGAGAAGGATGTATCTCCTGGGGATAACTGATTTGGCCTCCAATACTCAACACAATTTGCAGCCTCTTTGATGAACCTGCAAATTATTCCACAGTATAATTTAGGACCAGAAATTTTTCAAATACAGGGTTCTGTGGGTGGGTTTCATGGCTTGTGTACACACAAATATTAGTCGAGAACAAGGTAAGATACAAGCTTAAATAAGGAACAGCTCTCCCACACTAATTTCTAGTGTAAAAATGCCAGCTAGGCGTTTTCCAATTCCTAGTTTAATGTGCTTCCAATGTGTTCAGTGTCATTATTCCTATATTGGTCCCTTCACACAGAAGTTCTAATAGATTAAATTTTTATCATTGTTCAGTTGAGCTGCTTTTAGCTGGTAACCTTATAGGTGGAAAGCTCAGCGTCCAAAATGTCACACCTACCCCAGCATAAGACCCAAGACGCAGCTAGCTAGCTTTCTCTCCAAACACTCAGTCCATCAGTAAAGAGGGTAGGGAGGACCAGAAAACTTGCATGAATTGAGGGAGCAGATGATACTCAATAGAGAAGGACGTGCAAGTAGCAGCTCTCCGTAGTTTCTCTACTGAAGGTTTGCATGTTTTTTGATTGTACTGAGTAAGGTAGGTCTTGAAACTCGTATGTTAAATGGATGGAGGTAAATAGTGTCTTCCTGCATACTGAAGGCACACCTGGATTCCACCTATTTAAAGAAAAAGCAAGAGGTGGTCAAGTATGTGACTTACATGGTGATTGCTTGGTACCTGGACTCTTAATTGTAAGTAAATGAAGAAAAACGTTAAGGATGAAACACACCATATGTCCTTCTGGTAATGGCACAGTAAGGTACCACATAAACAAGTGTCTTACCCCTGTTGAAGTCTCAAAGGCCATTGCATGCCTTATCCTGAATTTTGTATTTCCTGGATTTTACTGGGTTTTCCACTACCAGTGTGGAGTTTTGATGTTTGGAACTATTTATAATACATTTAACAGAAAATTTTATTATTTTGTATTTAAATATTTTAATAACCAACATGCAGCAGGACTTGAGGTCTGTCTTTGGAATACTTTTAAGAGGCATTTTAAAAGATGGAAGATATATTTATCTGTCCATTTAACACAGGCATGCCAAATAAGTATGGTTACACTAGTCACAGTTTACTAGTAGATTAGAAAATGTTTCATGCTGTATGTCATCCAGTTTATTTCCAACAGAAGCCACCTCCCAATTAAATAACATTTTACCTTTCTTCATCATTATTAATAAATTTACTACCTTTAGCTAGTTACAAGCTTATAGCATTTCTGGGATTTTTGTCATTCTTACTATACTTTATAAAATTATCACTCACTGTCAGAGATTTTTCCCTTGTCTTTTCCTTCTCTTGTCAATTTGCTGTGCCTGTAACATTAAGTCTGTTTGTATAAGCACTCCCCATTTGTTATGACTCCCAATGTAACACCACACACGCAACTAATATGTATGGGTTTTAATGGCTGAATTTATTTTATCACTGAATCAGGATGGCTTTTAGTCAAATATTTCCTTGATTGCTAAAGTGATTTCTTTGGTCCAATTATGAAATATACACCTATATTTAGAAGACCAGTAGTAAATTTTCAAGAAAACCTCATTTACATCAACAAAAATATTACAAATATTTTATCCAAGATTAAGTATTTGCCTATTTTGTACAACGTATCCATATCCTGTTGCATCAGAATGCTACAGTTAGAGAAATAAATGTATGGGTGACAATATTTAATTGTTAAATGTTAAATACAGTTGGTATTATTCCAAGTGTAAAAGATGAAACCAAGTATTAAGAATCATTAGCTGTATGTGATAATTAAAGTCTATACATAACTGAGCATTTCTTATCTGCAAGTTTACTGTAGAGAGCTTGTTGGATTTCTAAAACAAATCATTGGGGACTGGACAAATGATATTTACACTCTTTTAATTATCCAGTGAGATTAGTGTTTGTGGTCTGTGTAAGTAGGTCACAAACATGGCAATGAAAATTAATTGTGCTACAGAACAGCAATGATTCATATGTTTTCTAATCATAATTCTAGTAGTATTTTAAAGATAAGCCTCCTTAAATAATTTACTTTTAAGAAGATCTAGTAACAACATTAAAAGGATACTTTAAAAGCAGAACAAAACACCACTCTCAGTGGAAGTAATTTCTCTCTGCACTTATCCAGGTTTCCTTTGCAGTACAATTATGTCTATTTTCAGAATAGGCAGAGTCAGCGCTACATCACATGGACTGTCTGTCAAAAATGTATGTCCTCAGATGAATTCTTTTTCTAGTATAGAAGGGATAGTATTTCACCAATAGAAGATTTTAAGCCTATTTTCTAAATCACCTGTTACATGAATTTCCATCAAAAAATGCTGGACTTGACCACATTTATGTCTGCACACAGGTAATTCTTTTCCACCATGCCCTGGAGTTCATTACGTTGCAATGTTCTTGCTCTCGGACACTTCTTACAAGAGTGCTGGCACAACACAGGGCTCTGGAAATGTCAACAAAGACTTCTGCTGCATGTTGTGGCTGCTGACTACACCCTCCCCTTTATATTAGGTTCAAAATCACACCATTTTAAGGCATTATGGACCTCCATGGGTTTATTCTTTCATTACACCCATTCATTTTAGTTATCACATTAGTTCCATTTCCACAGTCATAGTTTCACTGGTGTATCAGCATTTCCCACTTCAGTTGTTTTCAGTGCATTAAAAATTAGTCATAAATATTGTTTCATGATCAAATTTGGCATAACTTGCTTTACAGGTCAAATAAACACATTTTTCTTTCACAGATTAAATGCAAAATATGTTTGATCATATTCAAGCCATTTCATTAGTTGAAAAACATTTAGATTTATTAATTTGGAAACATTGTGCCAAGTTCTGCTGTTATTTATGCCATTGTTAATCCAGAGTAACCCAACTGTCTTCAGTAGATTAGTCTGATTTTACACCTGTTTTTATAAAAACAGTTAAAAATAGGCCCAGGAAGGAAGGAAGGAAGGTAAAAGAGAATAGGAAGAGCAAGAGGAGAGAG
>JAAGNO010003028.1:70211-82294 GCA_033439905.1 Ceryle rudis | reverse complement strand
GAAGGGAAGGGAAGGGAAGGGAAGGGAAGGGAAGGGAAGGGAAGGGAAGGGAAGGGAAGGGAAGGGGAAAAAGAAAAGAGACTGATTAGAAGAAAAATGGAACATGGAATGTTCAAAATGAGTTGGTGTGTAATGCATTTCTGCTGCAATACTTGCCCCGGGAAGGAAGGCGATTGCAAATGCAATTCCCACTGATAATTCTGCATTTCCAGTTCAGCTGGGGATTTAATTTATTTGTATTTGAATTATTGAATATCAAGAGGAAACTGGTGTCTCAAGGAGCAAGGCTGCCTCTCCTGTGTAAACATTAACCTCTTTCACATATGAAAACAGTCTTACCATACAAAGAGCATTTCTGCACTATGTCCAGTTGAAAACCATTTCAGTCATTGGACAATCTTGAAGACAACTATTCTGAAGCCCAATAACCTTTCACTGATGCTAAAGGCATTTTACAAGATCAAGACCTGCTATCGAGATGTCTTCTCAGACAGCTCTATTGCTCAAGAACACAATGCTCTAACAGCTATAATGACATTTTAGATTACTTTGATCCAGGTTGTGTATCTTGCATCTAGATTTCTGAATAAGGTGGGTCAAACACATCATACTGGAGTAGCTCCTCTGTAGGTTTTTGACACTGCAAATACTGAAGAACTCTTTCCAGGGAGGTCTCAGTCCATTGCACATTACTCAGAGGATTTCAGGATTCCACAGTTGGATAAATCCTTTAATTGAAATTCTTCTGTGCACGCTTTAAAGTAGGCTACAGTGTTCTTGATGTAGGTGGGTTGGTTTGCTGTTCTTTCCATCTCTTCCTCAAAACCCCAACAGCTTTGCCAGGTGACAGTAGCCACCCCTGCTACTGAGCTGCATTTCTTGGCACATTTTTGAATTTCTGCATAGTCATATATCTCTCTGACAAGGATATACCTGCTGCCTTCTGTTTGATGGCTGTGCTACTGATGGATTCCTTCTCCAAAATCCAGCAAGGGAACCCTTCCAGCCCAAATGAAGATCAATCGCACTGCACTTGAAGTTTTGATAAATACTTTTGATCATCCAATAATGACTAATTGCTCCAGGAGAGCACAGTAATTCTGATGACAGTCATTTATCAAACAAGGGAGAAGAGAAACTCGGACCTTTACAGCAGTCAGCCATCCGGCTTTAGCAAATATATTTTATTTTATACAGTGCGGGTCAGCAAAGAGAGCCTCTCCTACCCTGATAAAATTGATAGGTGAGCCTAAGAGTGAGCACAGTGTAACTGTTACTACAAATGATGCTTTGTCTGCACAGTCTCTGTCTTTATCCTATTCATTTGATGTTTGAAGGAGATGATCAATAGACATTAAAAAGACATGGCCAAAGTACATTGCCAGTTGTGGAAACTATTTCCACATCTGCAGATGGTGAGCGTCTCAAGCTTTTCTTTGTCTCCTGAAACACACCTGGCTAAAATAACCATGAGTACTTCCTGTAATGCCCATGGCAAGATTCATCTCAGCATGTGGAATACAGACTCGGTAGCTGCACTTCTCTCATGGGCTGAAATGACAATGTTTCAGATATGATCCCTCTCACCAGCTGTCCCTGACTTTGTTTGACCTAGCCAAAGTAAAGCCAGAGATCTCCCTACCTTCTGCTGGAAAGGTAAGACCTACCTGCTGTTCCAGCTGGCATTGCCTCAAAGGGCAGGTCACCCTTCAGCTGCAGTATCCAGGCTGACCTGCGGGTGGAAGTCCTGCAGAAGGAAAAAGGAGGCAGAGAGGCAAGTTTCTGAACCACTGAAAACCAAGACCCAAATATGGTGTCACTCTGGAGGACGGTTCTGGAGGGACTACCTTGCAGTCCTTGTCCAGTGACACGTGGTAATTGTGCTTCTATCCTCTCTCAAGTTGTCAGTGAACCCAAGAGTGTGAATGAGTATCAACTGCATTCCATAGAATGTGTCTGGTACAACTCTACCCTCCTTTAGGTGCATGCAGAGGTGGCTGAAATGAATACATCCGTCCATAAACAACTGCTTTAATTCGTGCTGTAGTTTACTGCTTCATACTGAGCTCTAACTGTGGGAGCTAAGGAGCAAATGCCCTGCCTATCCTGTCATATCCATGCAAAATCATAACTTATTTCAGAAGGCACTGCAGACAATGGAGTGGTAATCTTTCAGTTACCACAGAAGAACTGAGCAGGACTGGAGGATCAGAACCCTTGGACATAAGAGGCAATAAGTAACAGTTGCTTTGGTCAGCTCACCATTGAATTTCATATTGCCTCCTTACACATCTTTATGTAGCTTCCAGTCAGGAAGTGACTTAGCTGAGACCAACAAGATTTCATGCTATACACAGGTTTGGGTAAAATGCTCTCAGTCTTAGGGTGATGGCCACAGAGGTTGGAAGCCTCAGAAACAAACCTACTTTGCTTTGAAGGGAGAAAAGATTGTACTTGACCTCTTCCTTTGCAAGATTGTACTTGACCTCTTCCTTTGCATAAAAACTGCCTCTGGAGCCAGCTGGCTGTAGTATCCAATACTCCATCTTCATCTAAGCAATCTCCATGGAGTTTTGAACTGCCACCTGCACTTAGAAAATCTAAGTCAGATTTCAGATGTTGTGGATTGTTGTCACCCTGGAGGTCAAATGCCTAGAAGAGTGCAGCATCTATAGCAAAGATACTTTAAAGATGTATGCATACCTCACATGCAATGCTATCTTTGTTACATCTTGATAATATATTGTCCATTTCAAGCAGTAGCTGATGTGAACTTAACTTGTCCCAAGACAGTCCTAAAATCAAGCTCTATATACATAGCTATATAACTCACTTGTTACCATTAGCACAAGAAAGCATACTGATGAATATATTCAGAGTCCAAGACTTGAGTTTTACTTTCTAAGGTTGCTGGTTATTATTCTGGCAAATCTTCATGCCATTAAGAATACTGCTCCTCAGAGAGCAATCTATAAAAGCCCCAGCCTTATCCTTGTTAACATGGTGTTGATGCTGTAGGAAGTATAGTGGGGAACAAAGAAGGAAAAAAAAATCCATGCATGAATATTCCTGTTTTAATTCCTATGTAGTTCCCATCATAATGATAAATAAGTAAGTAGATAATACCGATTGATCTAGCAAGCCAACAATTCTGATGGATTCTTGGTAGAATGGCAATAGTGTCACATTCTGGCTCAGAACAATCATGGAGTTGAGTCACTGTTGCCTTCTTTGCCGTCCTTGTTCTCTGGACAGTGAGAGAGACATTACAAATCTGGTTCTTTCTTAGTTTGGCCAACATAATGATTCCTGATAAGCCAGACAAGAACGCTGAAGAAACCAGCTGAAGATTTGTGCGAGAACACAGTGCGCGGGCTGTTTCTTTCTTAGGGTCCCCTTACTTGCTGACACTAGTTTTATCATGGAAATCAGTATCTTTTACATACTGATGGTTACCACACACTTGAGTGATTAATTCAGTGTGTAGGACCTATACCATCCAGATCTTTGGATACAAACAAATATCCTTTGTTTATGACAAACAATAATGAAAACCATGACCCTGTGTTGTGGTTTAATTTCGGCCAGCAACTAAGCTCCACACAGCAGCTCACTCACTCCTCCCCACAGTGGGACTGGGGGGAGAATAGGAGTAAAAATGAGAAAGAAACCAATGGGTTGAGATAAAAAACAATTTCATAATTAAAAAGAGGTTTTTAAATTTTTTTTTTAAGTAAGAAGAGGGAGAAAAAAAAAGCAAAGAGAGAGGAAAATAAAGCCGAAGAAAGACAAGTGATGCAAAAACAGTTGCTCACCACCAACCAGTTGATACCCAGTCAGCCCTCAAGCAGCAGCTCCCAGTTTATTGCTAAGCATGACATCATGTGGTCTGAAATATCCCTTTGGTCAGCTGGGGTCAGCTGTCCCAGCTGTGTGCCCTCCCAGCTACTTGTTCACCCCCAGCCTGCTCACTGGTGGGGTGAGAAGCAGAAAAGGCCTTGACTCTGTGTAAGTGCTGCTCAGCAATAACTAAAACATCCCTGTGTTATCAGTGCTGTTTCCAGCACAAATCCAGACTGTAGCCCTATACTAGATACTATGGAGAAATTTAACTCTATCCCCACCAAAACCGGTGCTCCCTGATGGATATTTTTAGAATCTTTCAATCTTTAGAATCAGTCCTGCTTCATAAGCCTGCTTCATATACATAAATGCACCAATATTTGTGGATTCCTATTACCATAAACTTGTTCCAATGTGAGCTGCAACGACAAAAAACAGTTTTGACACTACAAAATGTCGATCTCTTTTCTCTCTCTCTCTCTTTTTTTTTTTTTTTTAAACACTACAGCACATTAGATCTGTGTTAAGAGGACCAAAGTGGACACATTTGGATACATTTTGTTGTGGTGGATGTGTTGGAAGCTTGCACTGTCTGACACTTCCCTGCCTTCATTCACTGTGATCAAGTAGATGGAAAACTTTTTCTCTTCCCAAACGCCTACAAACAACAAACAAGAGTTTAAACTAAGAGAAGGCAGCGAGTGCCCTTTAGGTAGGATAGAAAAGTGGTTAACGCTTGGCAGCTGGTTTCCTGATTTTGCCATAACTTACACTAACGTTGTGCCTCCTACTCAAGCAGGAGTGTGAAAGGAGGAAAAATTTTGAGTCCCCTTCTTAAAGGGGACACAAGTCTAAGGTGCAGTGGATCCATGGCTGATGCTAACTATTTGAGAAAGGACACATAAAAAGGGAGCTGATGTTAGTGAAGCAGAAAACTACAGTGATGTTATTTCTATTTCTCTTTTCTCTTTTTTTTTCCTTTTTTTTTTCCCCTTTTTTTTAAGTGCTGCATTTGTGTGAAAGAGAAGCAGAAATGGATTGGCTGGACAGTTTGCTTCTGTTCTGTAACGGTTCTTTCCTGTTGGAGTAGCAGCTGTAGCCATGATGAGTCTGTACTACAATGACCATCAGATAACAGTGGAAGGAGAGGGTGAGTCTGTCAGCCTGCTAATACTAACTCCAAACAGCTAGTCTGTGGCAAGGTATTATATTAGGAACACCATTATTCAGTACAAAACACCGAAGAGCTGTTCATATTTATACAGAATCATAAAATAATCTATGACTGGAAATATATATATGTTGGAAAAGACCTTTAAGATCATCTAGTGCAAACACTAACCCTACTCTACCAACTCCTCCACTAAGCCATATCCCCAAGCACCACATCTATATGGATTTTAAACACATCCAGGGATGGTGACTCAACCACCTCCCTGGGCAGCCTGTTCAACCCCGACAACTCTTTCAGTGAAACAACTTTTCCTAATGTCCAGTTTAAACAACCCCTGGTGCAGGTTGAGGCCATTCCCTCTTGTTCTGTCACTAGTTATGAGAAGACACCATCGCCTACCTGTCTACAACATCATTTCAGGTTGTTGTAAAGAGTGATAAGGTCTCCCCTCAGCCTCTTTTTCTTCAGACTAAATAGCCCCAGTTCCCTCAGTTGCTCCTCATAAGACTTGTTCTCCAGGCCCTCCACCAACTTAGTTGCTCTCCTCTGGACCTGCTCCAGCACCTTGATGTCTTTCTTGTATTGAGGTGCCCGAAGCTGAACACAGTACTCGACATGTGGCCTCACCAGTGCCGAGTACAGGGGCACAATCACCTCCCTAGTCCTGCTGGCCCTACTATTTCTAATACAAGCCAGGATGCTGTTGGCCTTCTTGGCCACCTGGGCACACTGCTGGCTCATATTCATATGCTTGTCGATCAGGACTCCTAGGTCTCTTTCTCTATTTCCTGCCACTCTTTCCCAAGCCTGTAGCCTTGCATGGGGTTGTTGTGGCCCAAGTGCAGGACCCAGCACTTGGCCTTGTTGAAGCTCATACAGTTGACCTCAGCCCATCAATCCAATCTGTCCAAGTCCCTCTGTAGAGCCTCCCTACCCTCAAGCAGACCAACATTCCCACCCAACTTGGTGTCATCTGCAAGCTTACTGAAGGTGTATTCTATCTCCTCATCAAGATCATTGATAAAGATATTAAATAGAAGTGGTCCCAATATTGAGCCCTGAGAAACACAACATGTGACCAGCTGCCACCTGGATTTAATTCCATTCACCACCACCCTTTGGGCCCGTCTGTCCAGCAGGTGACAGTTCTGCATGCAGGGGTATAACATTCCTCAGCTTTTTATTTAAAACATTATTTTAACCATGTCAAACATTATTTTAACCATGTTTTCTCTTCAACGGCATCATTGACTGTTCTAAGAGGATCTCAGACTACAGTGATTATTATCATGTTCTTCTCATAAGCACGTAAGCACGTAAACACATAGCTATCAAATTACAATTCAGAATTTCTTACTACAAGTGGTTTCTAGCAACACGTGCGAGACTACCCATTTGCTAACTGCCTTCACAAAAAATGCAACTCTGGCCAGTGATGGTAGTAATCCAAACCCAATATATATATTGGTCTGCAGTGCAAAGAAACAAATCCATGCCAACTTTAGACCATGGTCTGGAATTGTCCTTCCAGATTTTTCACTGAGCTATTTTTCATCTTTTTTTAAAGATCCATTGGTATTTTTTCTCTACTTAGGTCCATTTATCCCTGCATAGCATGGTTCTGACCTATGGTCTAGATTTTTCCATACCTAGGTATCCTACATAGCACATGTAGCATTTCTTGCTTCAAGGATTTAGAAACAAGCAGTTCATTCAATCCCAAGAAAACTCCAACAAGATAATTACAGGAATAATATATATATTTTATATATATATTGTTTAGAACAACCAGAATGGAAAGCTGGTGTTACTTTTAGAAAGCCTCATTACATTGTGGCTTCTGTAATGACTGGCCATCTTTTCTTATAGACTGAAAACTTCCCCTTGAACGCTGGGACACAGGAAAGACTGTACAGAGTGCAAGTCAAACTAGTCAGCATTCTCTGCTGGCGATGGGCAGTAGTATATGAGTAAGGAGAAATTGCAAGAACAGGGCAAATACAGCATCAAACATTGCTGAGGATACTCTCAAAGCCTTCTGCAATCAACAGCCTGTTTCTCAAGGCAGCCACAGGGCTTGCATTCTCCACATTTTATTTTATCAGGCACTACTGGAACCATATTCACAACTCAATCCAATACAGTCTCACATAGTTGGCAGTGCAGTCATCTTTCTGCACTGGGTGCAGGCTACGTGGAGTTTGTTTTCCCACTGTTTCATGCCCCTTACCAGCAAGCTTCTGTGAAGCTGTTTTTATCTGCAGGTATAGCTCTGGGTGGAAGAACACTGTTTAGCATGTGTGTGGCCCCAGTCTGCACACAGTTATTCAGCCCCTCATGTATTCAGAGTTTACATTTCAGAGAATTTTTTTTTTTGTTAATTTTTGCCAGATGTTGCATGTTTCTATGGGTTCAAGACTGTGTAATGCCATCATCTACTGCAGCAGGAACATTTCTCTTCAAAACGTGCAGCTGCTCTGATGACATGTTCTGCCAACTTTTCCAAAAGACTATTTTGCTGTGGTTTGGCTCTCTGGTGGATATAAGAAAAGGCCTTGGAAGCCAATTTGCAAGGTGTGCTACTATGCCAAGCTCTGCCTCTTTCTGTTATAGACACAGCTATAGACAAATAACCAATAACTCTGGATCTTGATACTTTAGGGGAACGGCTACGCTCTGAATCACAGACCTTCAAGGGCCATGCGTTCTCTCACTCATCGCTTTCTACCTGTTCTGCAGTTACTCCTACTCCTGCCTTTAACAGCATGAACAAACAAGCAAGAACAGAAAAATAAAACTGAGGAAGATATATTACACCTCAGAACACTTCATTTTTTTTTTTAAATAAAGCTATGTAATCTGCCATCTCCAGACATCTTTAATTCTGATCCCTATCATCAACATTCACTATCAGCTAATACACTGGTATTCCTATACAAATAAAACCACAGAAATAAAAGCTCAGTATTGTGGTGTAGAAATAGCAGATTTTTCTTTCAAACTCCATAGTTTTACTCTTTCAGTAGATCAGGAAGAAAAAAGTCACATAACCTATGTGTGCCTCAGTTCCCCATTCTGCAAAATGTGAATTGTGAGCTCTACTTGAAAGGTAAATAATAAGTTTAAGGAATTAATGCAGAGTAATTTATTGATGTTGGTATGAGGCAAAGGCAAAATGTGTGCCAGCACTTCATAATCTATATTGATATTAACAATACATTTCTATTCTCTTATTAATTGTTGTGGTTATCCAGATAGCACCTGTAGTAGAAGAACGCCACTGTCACAATGTCAGTATATAAATGCAGATAGATAATTCCAGAACTGTTCCTCACAGTGAGTTGGAGAGAGGAGTGAAGAATGGTGTACATTGGTCCCCTCTGTAACCAGCTCTTACTGGCCTGAATCACAGGCTTTTCCATGAAATTCCTTTCCTCCTTCCCTCCTCTGCCCTTACCGCAGCTCTCAATATATTTTCCTGTTACTATAGTTATTCAAGAGACCACTTCTTAAGGCTCCTATGATCCAGTCATTATAGTAAGATATCCACTCATCTACTTACCAAGGGAACATGCTGAGAAGTCAATCTGCAGGATGCAAATATTTATGTTGAATAAGACCCTCCATGAGTGCAGTTAGAGACAGCTAAGGCAAAAGTAAACTCCCTCAGTTCTGTATTCTGATATAGAAAAGTTTAGGGAAAAAGAGTGATACACAGGAGAGAGCTAAGATAAATTATCTTTAAGTTTGCACTCTCACTCTGCATGCTGCATAGCCCTCAGGAGCATAAGTTAATGTTCCAGTAAGATGAAAAAGAGATAGAGTTTTGGGAGCCGGTGCCACCTATATACACACTGAATATCAATGTCATTTATTTCATCTGACATGCTTACACAAATATGTTAAACTTCAAGAAAATTAGCTTTTCATCTTACTCTAGAAAGCTGAATTTAAGCTTTGGAAAGAAACCACAGAGCAATTCTTTATTTGTTAGAAAGCTAGCTGATTTCTAAAATAAGGTGCTTCTGAGAATAGATGCATTGATCAAAGTTGTTTTGATTAGGGGACGAAAGGCTTTGGTTTTGACATGAGTTTTCTGTTTATGTTTGTTCTTTTGTGTGTTTGGTTTTTTTTTTTTCTTAGCTTGTTTTCCATCTTTTCCTTCTCCTTCCTCCCACATAGGTTTGTGGAGGTTTTTTTAATGCTGATGGGAGACAGCAGGTACTTCTTCCTTTCAGATCTGAGCATCAGGCTGAGCCCAGTGCTGCTGAGAGACAGTGCTGCTCAGGCTGGTTCAGCAGGCTACACGAAGTGCTTGTTCTTTAGAGCCCGCTCGCCTTCGCCTTCCCTGTGCCACTTGCCAGGACAGCTGCTAAAAGTAGCACTGAGGATTTGCAGTGCAGTACTTAAGCCCCAATCCTGGGCTGCTGTTTTAAGCAGAAGTAGGATCAGGTCCTTAATTCTTTCAGAACTAGACTGTGATTTCCAGTCTGATTGAACACAGTCCACAAAAGCCAGCAAATGGTTGGTGCACTGCGTTCTTCACTAGCCTGGGCTGTGTGACTTACAAATGAAGCCCCAGCAGCCTTAGTCTCAGTCCCCTGAGTCATCCTGGCCCCATCTAGTTGGCATTTTTAAATTTAAGCACTTTTGTTCTCAGAAGCAGGTGAGATGCAAGATTGAATAGACAGTTTACAACCGCCTTTCAAATAATTTGAAAAATATCTGGCAGTTAAGTTAATCCTCCTCTCTCTCCCCCTCACACAAACACTTTGTACAAAAGTAAGTTCTGCAATTAGTCACCTAAATCCTCTAATCCCACCTGCCGTGCTTTGAATCTTGGCAGATGGTTCAGTCGGTGCAGTCTGCGCCTGCACTTCCAGCCTGTGATGCCAGTGGCTTTCCTGGAGAGCGGTGGGAGGGTGGCTGTGGGCAGCAGGTTGAACCCCGCTCCTCAGGCTGCCATGCACAGCATGGTTTGCAGCAAAAGGCCATTTCTGTACAGGTACAGCCTGTAAAGGTCCCGAAGAGCTGCTGCCTGGCCCTGCAGGCTGCAGCGAGGGAGAAGTTCTGCTTCTGAGAAACGTGCAGTTTGCTGCCCAGATGGAAATTTTGTCCCATGCTCCCATTGCTCAGGAGCAGAAATAGGATGAAAAGCCTCTGGTAGGGACAGCTGTTAGTTGGATATGTCTTGGCATACCTGGCATCATGGCATTGGGATGTGCAACTATCTGGAAAATCGAAGCAGAACATCCCTGGACATGATGGAAGGCTGTTGATCAAATGTCTGCCTTCAGCCACGAAACAGTTAATACACAGTGTTCATAATTAGACTTCATATTAGCTCTCAATTAAGGTGAACGAGGAGCGTTCACACCTCTCTCAGTGCTATTATTTCAGTCTTGCTGGCTGGCAGACTCCACAAGACAGCAATGTATCCTTGTCATAGGGACCAGCTGTCCCTGCTTAGGTGAAACAGTCCCTTTTTTGTCATTCTGTCCCATTAAAATAATTCATCAACTCCAATGCATTTTAGTAGGGGCTAATGGTGCGACCCTGTTTTCCCTTCAAATGTCCCTATTAATTACTTCTACATATAGTTGCCTGTGTTAAACGGTAAAATATTTTGTAACTTCTCTTAATTCTTGAAAATTGAGAGTGAAACAGCTGAAAGAAAATCCACAATAAACAACAACCCTATTTCTAACAGAAACCCTTTATGGAGGAGGTAAATCACCACTGGATTATTTTGTCTTTCCAAGTACATTGCAGTTAATTGCTTTTTGGGCAGATGTCTATCACCATCCTACACTGGATGGAGTCCAAACGATCCAGTCATATATCACAGACCCTATGTTGTGAGCACCCTGCCTCCATTTTTTTGGACAGCAGGTAAAGAGGCAAAAAGAAAGGTTAGTAATCAGTTACTTTTAAAAATTCCTGTTGAGTTGAATACTGCACGTTGAAGTTATTTAAGGTATAGAATAAAGCTATGTAGGTAATCTCTGCAAGGGTACACAATGATACTAAATCAGATCATATGGAATGTTAAACAAAATTTTCAGATCACTGAAATACTTTTTTTAGAAGTTAGTGTGCTGAATTTGAAGGGGCAAATTCTTATCTGTGTCCATCTAGGAAAGATCCACGACAAAGAAAAGTCCACTTGTTGCTTTGAAGACCACTTATGCTACTCTCAAGGCTTATGGTCACCTCGTGCCAAGTCGCTGTCACAAAGCACAGGCTGAATCTGGTCCCTTAGATTAGAATACCATCTTTAGTTATTGCCATGAAAGAAAAGCCACGGGTTTAAAATTAATTTGATATTTAAATATCTTCTTTATAGAGGTTCCCATTTAGACAAGTGACATGGATAGCAGACAATAATTTTTTGCTGATAGGAAGATCTGGAACACCTTTTTTAATCCTTTGAGGATTTCATATCAGTGGGTGAAATGGAGTCATGCAGTGATCATTAGGGACAGGGCTGGCTGCACAACTCTGTGGCCATTCCTTCAGCCATGACCCAGGTTATGTGCATCACACCAGGCTGTACTGTCATAGGGTACACATGTCCCGAGTGTCAGACCAGTATGAAAGCAATAACCTCATCAGGGGTTTGGAGCTGAGCCATCCTTGATGCACAGGCAGAGCCTTCAGCAGTTGCCATCCACAGCATCAGCCCCGGACACATCTAGGATAAGGCTCACACCTTACTCTCAAATTCACACCCAAGGAAAGCTTAGACATCTGTGCTTTACCATGTGTGGGGCAAGACTGCTGGAGCCCATTCAGACTGGTCCTGCATCATTGCCTGTCTCTGTTGTTTCACTGACATTCAGCCTCCTTGCCTGAGGTGGTCTATACTGCCAAGGTCTTAGCACTTTGAAAATAAAACTCACAAAGAGCCTACATCTTAAGTGTCATTAAATACATTTAAAGTATGGTCTTTAATGACAAAGAAAGGAAAGAGGAAAGGAAAGGAAAGAGGAAAGGAAAGGGGAAAGGGGAAAGGGGAAAGGGGAAAGGGGAAAGGGGAAAGGGGAAAGGGGAAAGGGGAAAGGGG
>JAAGNO010003028.1:55913-70111 GCA_033439905.1 Ceryle rudis | reverse complement strand
AGAGGAAAAGGGGGAGGGGAGGGAGGAAGGAGGGAAGGGGGAAAAGAGAGGGGGGAAGAGGGAGGGGGGAAGGGGGAAAGGGGAAAGGGGAAAGGGGAAAGGAAGTCTGTGCTTTCAGTCTTCACTACTAGAACTTCCTATCACTAATGTGGAGATGAATGAAGTGAAAGTCAGTGAAATCAATACTAAGGTATGTCATGGCTAGATATTTACATTGCTCTCCTCTTACCAGTCTCTCCTTTGTTGGAAAGTTCCCTTATCAAATATAAGAACTGGAAAGATATAACCTGTGGAATGTTTCCATAGTCAGGAGCTTCAAGTAGATGCACATTAAAAAAAGGAAGCAGAACAGATTCCTTAGCCCAGACAGCATTAATCTCTGTTGGAAAAGTACCTTGGCTTTCTGTGGCATTCCTGTTGATAAAAGGGGAGCAGACATCAAGGGGCATAAGTCTCACAAAGACTGAGCTTGCTTTGACTGAATACCAAGATCTCCCTCAAACCATCTTTCCTCATAAGGCACCAGTTTCCTGCCTCCGGCAGAGGGGATAGTGAACAGGACAGACATGGCTGGGTTTCCAGCTGATTTCCTCACATCCCATATGTTTCTCAGCAAGAGGGAAGAACTGGCTCATTATTCAGAAAATTGAAAGATGCCCAGATTCATCAGTCAGTTCTTCATGAAAGGCTTTATTATCTCTGCTGCTGAGGGGGTTCAGATCTAGCATGATTCTTCTGTTTCTTTCAAGGGGGTTGTTCTCTCATCCTCTCTTTAATTCCTTTAAATCCAAATGAGTGAAGCCAGTCAGCTTGATAATGGTAAGGTAACAGATCTACACCTAAGAGAGGACTCTGGAGGTTACCTTTCACATGACCTCTTGTGCTGTACCCTTATGAGAGTCTAATGCTAAGAAACTTAGGTGTGAAACAACGCAACTAAGATGCAAGCTTAGTGAACAAGAGCCTGGTTTTCACTTGGTAGGTAAACATTCACTGAGGCCCATACCAAACTAAAGGTATAGCTAAAATGTCTCAAGTAATACAAAATCATTAGGATTATACAAAAGCTGAAAATTAAGATGGACTTCCTGAGATAATCACACATGTATAAGCTAAGATAAGGATTTTTTCCTGGCATAATTATTTTCTTTTTATCGCCATTTCTTCTGGGAAATTACACATGTAAACAAGCATGTCTAGTTCTGTAAGCATAGACACATGGATACATATCATATATGATTTGGATTTGTTCTTCTTTACCACAATTTTTATTGATGATGAGAATGAGCCATTATTCTTTGCTTCATGTTCTCAAAATTCCAAAGAACTTTTGAAGTCCTGCTTTCATACCAGGAACATTGACCTTGTCCTCACTAAAACAAGAGAACTTTCCTCATGGGTAGGAAAACTTGCATTTTGCTTGATGATATTCAATGCATACACAGCCTTGGCCATTCTATTTTTTATTTCTTTTATTTATTTACAGGGAATGTAAAACCATTGAGGGCCAGAGATTTTCCATGGTTTTAGTGAAATGCCATGGAGTCTTTCACTTCCACCTGGACGGCCACCAGAGACAAACAGAAAGGACCTTGGGTTTAATGTCTCATCTAAAGGATATTATAATGTGTTGGCCTCATTATTCACAGCAGAAAAGGCCTTTGTCATGGTCAGATGGCTTTAATGTGTTTCGTATGCTACATAAATTCAAACTTGAAGGCTCATTTATTTGTTGGATTGCTGCGTTATTCAACCTAAATGAAGCCTTGGTATTTACTAATAATTTGGGCTCTGGCTGTTGTTTACTTAAGCAAGCAGTGTCCACTGTCTCCTCTATTGTCTGTATTAAGTTTGGACTCTACTAATTCAAGGAATAATATAGTGGGTGCCAAAAAAATTGCAGAGAAAATAGCTTTTCATTTGTGGACAGTTATTTATCTAAGCTTTGAAAGATTAGTATTCCAATATTGCAATTTCTGACATGAGTTTTCTCAGGGTCAGGAACAACTTCTCAGACCTCATCTAAGCCTCAAAGTACCCCCATGAGGAAGCGAGTCACCATTATCAACATTCTGAAGAAGGGTAAATTGGAGGTAAGAGAAGGTTAGAAGGCTTATTCCACGTCAAGAGAAAGACATTGACTAAAATGCAGACAGAATCGAAATCTGCCTTTTAATCTGAAGACCATATTTCCTGTTGTGACAATATTCTTTGATGAAGCTACAGACAGCAATTATTGTCAATTGTAGTCTGCACCAAAAGTGTTCAAAACACAGAGATTCTCTTCTATCTGTTCCCTCTCGGAATTAAGTCTGGCAAATAATGTAAAAGAGACCAAGAAGGGCTTCTTCAAATACATCAGTAGGAAAAGGAAGACTGAGGAAAATGTGGGCTTGCTGCTGAATGAGGTGGGTGCCCTGGTGATGGAGGATGAAGAGAAGGCAGAGATACTGAATGCCATCTTTGCTTCAGCCTTTACCACTAAGACCATCCCTCAGGAATCCCAGCCCCTGGAGATAAGAGAGAAAGCCTGAAGGAAGGCTCTCCACTGGTTGATGAGGTTTGGGTTAGAGATCATTTAGGCAAACTGAATGCTCACAAATGCATGAGCACTGATGAGATCCACCCATGAGTGCTGAGAGAGATGGCTGATGTTATTGCTAAGCCATTCTCCATCATTTTTGAAAGGTGATTGAGAACAGGAGAGGTGCCTGAAGACTGGAGGAAAGCCAGTGTCCCCCCAGTCTTCAAAAAGGGCAAGAAGGAGGACCCAGGAAATTAGAAGCCAGTCAGCCTCACCTCCATCCCCGACCAGCTCGTTCTGGAGGTCATCTCTAAGCATGTAGAGAAAAAGAAGGTTATCAGGAGTAGTCAGCATGGATTCACCAGGGGGAAGTCATGCTTGACCAATCAGACAGCCTTCTGCGATGGTATGACTGGCTGCATAAATGAGGGAAGAGCAGTGGATGTTGTCTACCTGAACTTCAGCTGGGCTTTGGATATTGTCTCCCATAACATCCTCATAGGGAAGCTTAAGAAGTGTGGGTTAGATGAATGGACGGTCAGGTGGATTGAGAGCTGGCTGAGTGACAGAGCTCAGAGGGTTGTGATCACTAGTGCAAGGCTGAGCTGGAGGCCTGTTGCTAGTAGTATTCCCCAGGGATCAGTGCTGGGTCCAGTCTTGGACATACTCATCAATGATCTGGATGAAGGGACAGAGTGTACCCTCAGCAAGTTTGCTCATAATATAAAACTGGGAGGAGTGGCTGATGCACTGGAAGGCTGTGCTGCTGTTCAGCAAGACCTGGATAAGCTGGAGAGTTGGGCAGAGCGAAACCTTTGAAGTTCAGCAAGGGCAAGTATAGAGTCCTGTACCTGAGGATGAATAACCCCATGCACCAGTATGGGTTAGGGGTTGACCTGCTAGAAAGCAGCTTCATGGAGAAGGACCTGGGAGTCCTTGTGGACAGCAAGTTAACTGTGAGGCAGCAATGTGCCAGTGCAGCCAAGAAAGCCAATGGTATCCTGGGGTCCATCAAGAAGATTGTGACCAGCAGGTCAAGGGAGGTTCTCTTCCCCCTCTAACTTAGTGAGGCCACATTTGGACTATTGTGTCCAGTTCTGGGCTCCACAGTTCGAGAGAGACAGGGAAGTGCTGGAGACAGTCCAATGGAGGGCTACAAAGACGATGAGTGGTCTGGGGCATCTCTCTTACCAGGAAAGGTTTCAAGACCTCTATCTCTTTAGCCTGGCATAGAGAAGACTGAGAGGAGTCTGATCAAAGCTTATTAATATACAAAGCGCAGGTGCCAAGAGGATGGGGACAGACTCTTTACAGTGTTGCCCAGTAACAGGACAAGGGGCACCAAGCACAAACTAGAAGATAGGAAGTTCCACCTGTGTGGTGTGGAGGTTGTGGAGTCTCCTCTGGAGACTTTCAAAACCCGCCTGGACATGTTCCTGTGCAACCTGCCCTGAGTGATCCTGCTTTAGCAGGGGGGTTGTACTAGATAATCCCCAGAGGTCCCTTCCAACCCCTGCCAAGATGCGATAGTCTGAAAAATGAGCTTATATGGCTATAATGAGGAACTATGTAACTATGTGATTACATCTAGTGTGCGTCCTCTGTTCTACCTTAGAGAGACATTAACCTTCTGGTGGGATGTTTTTTAAAATCTGAATTTCATAGTGGAATTCCACCTGAACTCTCCCAAAGCTGATTTTAACATCTTCATCTAGTTGGATACTGTGAGAGCAGTCTTGAAATTAGAAATTATGCATTAAATCAGAAGATAAACTAAGAATCTACTCTGCCAACTTAGATCTTGGTCAGACACATGAGTAAATATCCATAACCAAGGCAAAAGATACTCATCCTTCCTGCAGAAACATACAACTGGATTTTCATAAATTGAATAATCACAAGATCTCAGCTTGATGAATAGATTCAGAGTGGAACTGTACGAGTAATTCACAGCTAGTGAATACATAAATGTAGTATAAATACCAAGCATTCATTTCTGCCACTAATTACAATTAAAATTATGTACATGGGCCCAAATTTTCCCTTTCCCTGTGGATATAAGTGGGAAATAACTTCAAAACTTAGGGGAAAAAAAAAAAAAAAAAAAAATCATGGTTCTGGCACTGAACATGGACTTTCTTGGGCCAGTTCTCCCAGTCAAGTTTCTGGTATGAAACAGCTGCTGGTTGTTGGATCTCCAGCCAGTTAATAATTAACCACTCTACCAAATAACTTTTTGAGTGATTCATTAAGTGATTAGGAGTCTGCTCACAGAAATCAAGTGGGCTTTATTATCACAGCAGTGGTAATTCAGCCCTGTAGCAGAAGGAAAGGTGTACCTAGAAGTAAAAAACAAAGTTCTTATTCAATCCCTTTCACTTTCCTCTCAGAATTGCAGACCACATTAGCTGTGCCTTACAAATCTGTTTTTTCCTTCCAGTATAGAGCTATGCCAGCATCCAGTCTTGCAGGTGTACTGGGTTTGGCTGGGATGGAGTCAATCGTCTTCATAGTAGCTTGTATGGTGCTGTGGTTTGTGTTTGTGACCAAAACAGCATTGATAACACAGGGATGTTTTAGCTGTTGCTAAGCAGTGCTTACACAGAGTCAAGGTCTTTGCTTCTCACGCTGACCCCTTTCCGGCAAGTACCCCGGGGGTGGACAAGAGGTTGTGAGGGGACAGAGCTGGGATCCCAACTGACCAAAAGGGATATGCCCTACTATATGACGTCATACTCGGCAATAAACCTAGGAGCTGAAGCTCTTCTAAAGTTGTCTTTACTCAGGGACTGCTGGACACTGATTTGCTGGTGAGGAGTGATTGCTTTTTCAATGCCTGTTGTGTTTACCTTTTCTTTTTTCTCCCCCATCTCCCCTCACTGTAACAACTGGACCTTGCTAAGGTGCTGCAGGATCAGATGTTTTATAACAAGCACAGCAGAGCTTCCAGTGGAATTATTCAGGCACAGTCTTGTTAACAAAATTTGGTAATCCTCTAATAAAAACATCCAGTCTGTATCTGGCTCCTACCATGTACTACATAACCTTATAATCCCCGGTTTTAATAACATCTGCAGGTTTGGGGAATAAAGTCTTCCAAGTGACAAAACATATGACAACTCACGGGAGGGAAACATGGAGGCTGAAGATGGAAGGAAGGTTTGTAACAAAATAAAAAGACAAAGAAAGTGAATTTTTCTCACTTCCCCCCCCCCCCCCGCATCTGTTAGAACAATTTCATCACATTGATGCATTCAAAAGATTGCTTTCCCTTCAAGAAGGCCACAGGAAAAATCTTCTGTGGTTTTATTCTTGCAGACATCCTAGTGCAGAGAGGAGGAACAACAACCTACCCAAGGATTTTACCACATGGCCTGGAAAACAGCTAGTTTTCCTATTTAGGTGGAACTGAAAGGCTCTACATTCATAAAACACCCCAGCAGGAGCCTTATTTTATACAACTGTGTACTAACTTCATGGGGAAAGCTGCACCAGCACACCTCATTATATCTATATACTATGAATACTATTAAGAACTCCATGCCTTGTGAGATGAAAACCTTTCTGTAAGCAGGTAGCATTCTCAGACTTGCTTATTAACGCATACAATGGACTTGGTTAAAACATAATCCCTTCAAGTGTTTTGCCTCTTATCTGTGCTCTGTTCTTCCAGAGCCAAACACCCAGCTCCAGAGATGTTCGAATCCTTTGTGGTGCTGAGTTGGAACTAATGGGATACATCTGGTCTGAAATCAGAACCCACAGAACCACGCTGCATCTCTGCAGAGATCCCAAAACCCGACACCATTCCACCATTTGGAAAAAACCCTTTGTTCCGCTTCACATTAAAAGGAAAAAAAAAAAAAAATAAAAGGAGAAAGCAAGCAAATGCAAATATAAACAACAGTAACAACACTTTCAGATAGAAGTGACCATTCCTACTAGCTCTCCCTCAGGATGGCCCCTGACTTTCATTATTTACTTTGCTAGGAACTAATCTTCCCAGAGGAAGAATTCAGGTGAAAATATTTACCTCAGATAGAAAGTTCAGAATGTGCAAAATATTTATGCTAAAATTCTTAAAGGTGAGTCATTTAGAAATTAAAATGGTTTTATTTACTTTTCCTAAAAAATGGTTCACCTACACCGTGGCCCATCTGAGAGTTCAAGAAAACAATCTTAATGACTTACACGAAAATGTCAAAGTGTTTTTAAACAAGGTAAAAAACCCCCTTGTAGTCCTAATCCCTGATCATCTGATCTCTAAAATATTCTCCACAGGGGAGTATAAATATGTGCACAGGTTTACACAAGCTGCATGAAAATAAGTGATGTTGCCATCAGATGAGGGGCTGGAACCTCTGAAATTTCAGATTGTAAATAGGATTTAGAATCCCATGTTTTCATTGAGACAACAAAAGCAGATAAAATTAACACACATTGTGAAACCTTTTTAGTCTCCCAGGGTTTCAGTTATGCTTACAAAAAATCAACCCAGGGGAATAAATATGCCTAAAAGGGCAGGGGACACTTTCCAAAAAAAAAAAAAAAAAAGTTTTACTCTACAAAAAACCCGAACAACTTTCCTCTGCACCCCCCATTGTTCTAAAAGATACAAATACAGTGATTTTTTTACCACAAACTGCTTTGAAAAGTACTCAGAGGTTCAGTCCCTGAACTATACACAATTTTCAAAGGAGATGGGTATAAGCCATACCTGTTTTCTTTTTTAATAATAGCATCCCACAATAGCTGTAGTGAAACACCTGCTTCTAGAAAGCCTCCAGGAACTCAGCCTGCTCTCTCACACCCTGCCATGCTCAAGGACAAGAAGACTCCCAGATGCCAGTGTTGACTTCAGTAAAAGCCCAGGACTGTTGCCTTTCACAATTACTGGCCAACAGTACTTACCTTCATGTACAACTTTTGAAATTGGGCTTTTATCAGAGCTGGAACTGCTGTCTGCTATCAAAGCCAGGTGGGCTTTTGTCTTCATAAAATGTAATTGCCCTCAGCTTCTTCCAGGCTCTAGTTTGCTCTTGTGTGAAGCAGAGCCTTTGGTCCCTGCAGGTGTCAGCATCAACTGATGTGCTAATGGGAGGCTTCTTGTCTATGGCATGGGAGTACCAAGATCCTTCGGAGTTTATAAATAAAGCTTCATATTTCTTTCACTTCATTTAGTACCTTGATATACACATAGGCCTCTCAATTAAAATGCAAACTGAGGAATGGGTGTAGTTTTCCCAGGTTCAGTGCCCTACAGTACTGGCAATTGTAATGAAGGTGCTGGGGAACAAGGATAAACTGGAAGACTTTCATGATCAGGTGCTGAGGATTCAGGGAGGATAGGCAAGGCTCAGTCCAGGAATCACAGCCACAGGAAAACCACTAAAAGAGGCAAACTTTTTACATTCACCTGAAAGCCAGAAAGGGAAATAAATAGAAGACAGCAGGAACTTTTATTTTATTTCTTTAGAAGAAAAATTAGTCTTGCATATGTAGAAGTAGATCTTTATTTTAACTTACTTTATTAAATATCTTAACTACTTTCATATGACATTCTTACACACAAACTAGGGGGTGGGGAACGGTCTTTATCACACTCTATAAAGCAGGTACAGAGATGGTGGGAAATCTGCACCCAGGCTGGAGTCCAGTCATTCCCAACGGGGTGAACAGCCTGTCTTGAGTGCAGAAGTTTGTCTGTGATTTGGTTTTATTCAGCCCGTTAATGACTTGGTTGACAGAACAAAAAGTAAACTGATTAAATTCACAGCTGACACCAAGCTGGAAGGGCTGTAAATACACTGTGGGGAAGGATTAAAATTCAAAACACTCATAAGCTGGAGGAAAAATAAGGAGTGGGGGCAATAAAAAAAGGGAGCTAACACAATTAAGACAAAGGTAAAATCACATGTTTGGCAGGAATAGCCAGCTAAGGAAATATAAGATGGATACAATTGCATAGACAGCAGTTTTGCAGGAAAGGATCAGACAAAGATCACATTATGATATAGAGAGTAATATAGACTGCAGAACTAGTCCATGATGGTCAGCTGACATGCTGAGATGTTTGTGCACTTCTCGTCCAGAAAGAGGTACACAGTCCATAGGAAAAAGCAATCTGTTCAACACAGAAGTCTACAAAATGTAGGAGGAAAGCTTAAAAAAGTTGGGACTGTTTAGCTGAAAGAGGGAAGGGCCACTGTTTAGAATGAAACTCTCAAGTATACACAAGGCTGTTGCAAAGAAGAGAATAATCTGTCCCCATGTCTGTAGTAGCTACAACCACAACAGTGGGTCTAATCTGCAGTGAGAACCAGGCTGGAGAGCAGAAAAACCTGTAAGAGAAAGGATAGTCAAACCAGGGGTGACAGTAGATCCTTCATCAATGACGAATTTTAAGAACAGGATAGACAAGCTTGAGTCATGATTTACATTGGTATGGTTGGGTACAGTGTCTCCAAATCTCTTTCAGACCTCCTTAACACAGGTACAAACCAAGGGGTGACGAGTGGTCCCACCATCACTCTCTTAGCATTCCTTAAAAGAACTTGTATTTCTTTGCAGTTTATTTTCCAACTACTGTTTAACTGCACTAGGTATTCATGATAGTCCATAGCCTTTCGATTACATTTTGGAAGTTATTTAAAGAGAACACTGGGTTAAGTTCTATTGAAATAAAGCAAAGTGTTTCTGTATGGCAATACGTAAATCAAAAGAGTTTATACTCTCTTACTCAAAATACCGCCTGCTGCCTGAGTGAAACTGGACCAATCCTTTACATATAAAACTTAAGTTAAACTGAAATGTGTGACAAAGGATCAGGCCGGTTTTGGGGATCTTAAACTCTTTTCCTGTAGAAGAATCTGTAACTCCTCCTTTCCTGCCTGCTTCCACTCCTGCTTCTTCCAGTGGCTCTTTCCTGTCCTCTCACGCCTTGCTGACATGCTGCTGAGGACAGGTACAAGCCTGGGCCGGGACTGGGCTTGTTCTTGTAGGAGGGGACTCATCTTCCCCTTTTTGGTCCTGGAAAGTCCTGTGCCTCCAACTCGAGTAGGACCCACTTCCAAGAAGGACCTGGCAGCTGTCAGTACCCACAAACCCATCTCCCACCCCAGAACATAGAAGCATCGCAGTGTACACAAGCAGAAGATGGGGACTAACCTGTTACCAACAGTTTGTCTCTTTAGTACACTAAAGCAACAGAAATATCTGAAAAACACACTCAGTTCATCCATGATGATCATTAGACTTCTGAGACACCTGCTATTAAGTGTGACAAAAAGAGAAATCGGTTTGTATTTAGTTATTTGTACATAATCACCGCTCATGTATCCGACCCACTGGCCCAACATCCCTGTGGCTCCTGAGCTTTGACTTCAACCTACATACAGTGTAGAAGTTGTGCAAATACTCACAGTGTGTGCAATGCATACTTTGGAATAAAAAACAAACCCAAGATATTTCCATTTATGGCAACTGGGCATTGAACTTCAGGGAAGTCTTGTGTTTATTTCTCATCTCCCCTCAGACAGCAAAGCCCTCTTCAGATTAATGTTATGCAGCAGAAAGGATAAACATTTAATAAAGGATCAGGGAATTAATGCAAACACAAATAATAACCTGAATATCTAATAGCTGTGTTCCATTCCTACTTTTTACAGTACATATTTATATTTTATATCCACATGTGAAGATGAAATCCTGTTAAATTAGGTTGACAGACCTAGAATGAGTTTCTGAATGCAGCTTTTTCAGAAAGCATACTTACACTTCATCTCTCCCTCACTCTCATAAAATGGTTTCTTCTCAAGCTATTAAAGAGGAAGAATTTCAAGAATTTTTTAAATTGGCTGATGTAGAGTAGTTTGATAGTCGCATGATCTTCTATTTTCAAGAGAAATTATTCCTCAGAGAGAACAGTGTTGTTTCCCTTTTGTATATTTATTTAACTTGATTTTTTATGGGTAATGCCCTGAAAAGTTAGTAATGCATACAGCTCTTTTGCGGTAATATTATAAACAGATGCTTATCTTAGGCACTAAATATCTTTATTTCTTTAAATAGAAACACCAAGTCAAGAAAGAAAAAGAAACAGGAAGAGTAATCAATCCTAGACCACTGAAAGATTTCCCATTTGCTACAGTGAGATTTTTCATTTTCTTTTCTTCTTTTTCTCCTTATAGCAATTGCAAACTAATTCCTCCACCGTGCTTTCTGTGGTGCTGCCTGCAGTCCAGCACCAGCCCTGCATTCACAACGCAGGCTGAGCCACCTCAGTCCAGGATGGAGCCTCCCTCTTGTGAGCACCAGAGCACCATTAGACACTAACAGGTTGTGTTGGACAGCACGACAGGCAGTAAACAAAGTCATTGCACCTTTGCGGACACCCTGACAGCATTTCTGATTTCTAAATCCTGCCTGGCTCAGCAGCACTGCTCAGAGCTCTACAGCTGAAAATCAACACCGCAGGCTTCACCCGCAGACCCACAGGCAGGAACTGGGACACACCAGACGTCACGTGAGACTGGTGCTGTGCTCACAGGCAATTGCTGCGTGGAGCATGTGTGATACCACACCAAGCGCAACATGTGGAAAATTTTGGTGCCCTGCAGTCCCTATGCAGCAAGCAGGTACTTCCCACACACCAACAAATGCTGGGTGCTCCTACTGCTGCCTGATAGACCCACCAGCATAACTGGCTTCCAGCTTGGGACCATGACTCAGAAACGGCAGAAAGTGCCCTGAACTGAAGGAGCAGATTAGGTTCCCAAAGATCTTGGCTGTGCTTCCCTCAGGCTACAAACATCACCCTTTCTTTAGTGGCTCCAGCCTCTGCCATACATGGAGAAAAGCAGTCAGCTCCATCACCCTCTGCAGAAGATGTAAAACCTGCATTCTCTGGGTGTCATTTTTATGGAGAATCATTCTACCATAAAATCCCTGAGAGCAGATCCAACTGCTGGAGACACAAAACTACTGCTTGCTACAAAAGGATGCTCCCCTATGCAGTGTTTCTTCATCACATTTAACTCTATGCTGGACAAATCAAACAATGTTAAGTTGAAGAGCAAGGTGATGCAATGAGCCAATGTCAGCAAAAAAACCCCCACCAACAACCAATCAACCTTGAATGTCATAGCATGGATTGAGAACTTCTGAGCAGAGCTGCATATGAAGTCCATTGTAGAGCCCATAAGTAAAGCTAAGTGTGGTTTTTCTACGTGGTCTAGAGAGCCTTGCAGAAATTGTTTTGGCAGCTGTCTTGTATGGCCCGCGAGAGACACCAGGACATTGCATGAAATTCAGGATACAATAGATCCTGTAAAACTGGGACAAAAGCAGCAGTCTATTTTTTAAACAGGGTTTATAACACGAGCACAAGTGCTCAGTCAGGTCACTGTGAGCTTTTCTCCCATTAACTGCTGTCTGCTTTAAAGGCTGTGAGCCCATTATTCAGCACCTCTTTCTAACCAGAAAACTAAAACATAGGCTGTGGGTAACAACAGACTTTAATGATATACCTGGTTAGTACTTAGCAACTTCCATCTTTCAGACCCAGACTGAATGCCAAATCACCCTGGCAATTGCATTTCTTGTAGTTATCAACCCTCTTCCTCTTAAAAATACATCTTTCTGACAGCAGCCCACAGCTAGTATTTCCTTTTCATTCTCTGAAGTGCAGAGCACTACAAATACATCATTTAGCTTTGCTGCAGTCCTTTCCGTCCCTTTGATCACCTTCTTTACACCCTTCTGCCCTTCTGCTTCATTCCCACATGTGCAGTACGTCAAAAAACACCTTTGCAGCAAGTACCTTGGGCTTTTCAGGGTATTTTTTTTCCAGGGACAGAATCCCAGATGGTCTAAAACAGTATGAATGGCACTGAAGTCAGCAGCATTATTGTATTTAAACCTGCTAAAATTCTGACCCTAGTTCTTATTCCAAAATGCCTTATAATTCAACTAAAGCTTTACAATTCTTTTCTTGGAGCACTGACTGCTGGCTTGGAAATTTCCTTGCAGAAGTGTTCAACTCAATTGCAGTCCATTACTTTGTGACTCAAGGAGTAAACCATGAATGATGCTTCTTTCTTCCTTCCATTCATCATGTCCCCTTAAAAATGGTTTATGATGCTAAAAACCAGTTTTTCTAATAGCACCTACACTGGACAGCTGCTTCTCACATTTGACAAACTTAAACCATCCCACTTTGCATTTGGCTAGTTGTTAGATGAACATTTTTTGCACCTATTTATAAAACCTGATTATAAACCAGTTTACTTCTTTCCAAGTTTTTAAACCTGAGCGATTTCATAGCATTACCATGTTGCAAGTATGGAGTCCCTCAGCTCAGAGGCTGCCAGTGAATGAACTTGGTAAAATGCCACAAAGGAGGTAGTGTTAGGCTTGGGGTGATGGGCAAACCTGGCGCTCGGTCTGAACTCAGCTTCCACTGAATGCTGCGTGGTTGCCACGAGCACAGGAATCTCAACAGCTCATAAATGCCCTGAAGAAAAGAAATACTGGTTGTCCTAACTCATAGATTAGGAACCGAAGCCTGGGGCTAAAGTTACATGTTCAATATCCCAATATCCCAAGCAAAAATTAAGTCACCAGTCCCTGACTAATGATCCAAGTAGGGGACACCCCTTTAAGCTCTACTCTCCCTCATACAGAAGGAAAACAAGTCCACTCTCAGATAACCAAGTATCTCAGATCTGATGTAGAATACAATAGTAGTAAGTTTAACACACACAATTTTACCATTCCAGAAGATGACAGTCACAGTCCTTACCCAGCTGGCAGGAGACATGAACTGGGACAAAGGATTTTCTTTGCAATTTTCTTGCATTGAGAATTGTACCTGAGTAGTAAGAGCTCTTCTTTTCTCTCTACAGAAATCTCAGCCTGGTAAATTGGTCTTGTGACAGCTGAATCCACATTTCAGCTACAACAGTGGGAAGCGCTACAGGCAGGGCAGTGTCCCCAGGAGGAGAGCATTTCTCAGTTAACGGGAAGATGAAACACAAGTGAACTCTCGGTGCTCCAGCCAGCTTCTGGGAAACAATTTCTCTGTGCCTCATCCTGATGTTGCACTGCTCCAGTACTACTTACTTCCCTCTTTGGAAAGGAATCACTGCTGTCTCAACAAAAGAAGAAAGAATTACTTCAGTGGAGTGGGTAAGTTGTCAAGTAAAATAGCAGATGGTAGCCCTAAAACTTTATAAAGAAGCATCACTGAAGGGCACCTCAACATAGGACAGTTTGAATTGTGCCCGCCAGGTTTTAAAACCACAGAAACTTTGGTGTTAACAGTTTATGTTGTTCAAGCACCACTTTCAGTTTTGCCTAGTAAAGAAATAAAAATGCAAACCAGCTCCATGACAACCACCATGTAACTGAGCGACCTGCCCAATGGTGCCTTAAAGCTCTTTCCCCTCACTGCATGTTGTTTTAGATAAGCACATGAAGTAATCAAAAGGAAGCTTGATCACTTTTTTCCCTTTCCTTTTCCTTGATCACCTTTTCCCTCACCATCAGTGAGGACTAAGAGCCAGACTAACAACCTAACCGAGAAAGGACAAAGTGTTCATCCTCCCCAAAATGAAAATTCCTAAAACTTTTTCCCATGACGTCCCCCCCCCCCCCCCCCCCCCTCCCCCCCCCC
>JAAGNO010003028.1:28288-55843 GCA_033439905.1 Ceryle rudis | reverse complement strand
AACACACAGTTCCCATAAGCATCAACCTCAAACAGCTCTGGCTTTCTGTCTGATCACATCTTGGTTTAGGGGAGCAGAGGCAAAGAGCTACTACTGAGGTGTTCTGCAGCAGCTCTGCAAGGTAATAAACTTGTTGGATTTTTACTTGTTGTTTGTAATGCCTCACTAGTTGTTAAGTAGATGGACCAAAAAAAAAAAGCCTCCTGGCAAACTGTCTTGCTGGAAAGAAAAGTCTCAATATAAACTCAAAACCAGATTAAACACCACTTTCGCTTACTTGCTTCCTGCAGGGAAAAAGAGGCAGCTTTTAAGATCAAGATCTGGTGTAAAATTCAAAATCACTAGCATTTCTTTTAGTCGGGAGCTGTCAGTTGTATGTGTTTAAACATGTGCATGCATTCTGATTTAGTTTCGTCACATCAGACGGATTTAGAAAGCGGCAGTCCAGCGGGACCATGCTCCAGCTGTTTCGCTCGGCGCTGCCACAGGCTGCGTGCCTTTCTCTCCAGCCATACTGCTGCAGAAAGCCCTTAATGCTTTGTGGATTCTTGTACTTTTGCAGGCTCTGAATTGCTGAGATGCTTCTGCTCCTTTCTCTGGTCACTGGGCTTGCCCTGTCTGGTGTCATGACAGACAAAGAAACAGATCCAAGCCAAGAGTCATTTCATGACATACAGAAAAAAGTGAACGACCTCTGGAAGAATTTGCTCTACCCGGTAATGCCCAATAATGAGACTGATGGGATGATTTACGCTGCTTGTGAAATGAAGCCCAACTCCAAAATAGACGCTGACAAGCCAGAAGTGACTGGACAAGTCCTATTTAGGCAGTATTACTCATATGGAAAATTAGAAGCCATTTTCTACTTGGATGGGTTTCCACTGAATGATAATCAATCTGGTAGAGCTATACACATCCATGAGCTTGGGGACCTCAGCAGTGGCTGTGATTCTACAGGAGGACACTATAACCCTTTCAGCGTGAACCACCCCCGTCACCCAGGGGACTTCGGCAACTTTTTTCCTAAAGAAGGCAAAATCAGAAAATACAAAACAAACCTCTTTGCCACTGTGTTTGGTCCATATTCCATCATGGGCAGATCCATTGTGATCCATGAGCAGGAAGATGACATGGGCAAGGGCAACAATAAGGCCAGTCTGGAAAACGGAAATGCTGGGAAACGTCTGGCTTGCTGCGTGATTGGGATATGCAACAAGAACTTGTGGGAAGAGAAACTGTCTGAGGTTACAGACAAGAAGAAGAGAGGGCTCAACAAACGATCATAGAACCAAGCTTAGCTCAAGACCAACAAGCTGGGTACAGCCTGGGCAGCACAAAGCACCTCAGGCTGTGCCACTGGCCACTAAGGTACACAGCTAAAGGATTTCTGTTTCCATTTGCTTGCTCCTCTAAGAAACGCCTATCACTTTGTAGAGCCTCCTTTCTGTAAGCCCATCAATAAAAACAGCATCAACTCAACATTGTGATGTGTTTTCTTGAAGAGAAAAGATTCCCTATGATACAGTTTGGGAGTTGAATGATGTAAGTAAGAGTGCTAATGGATGTGGTCTATAGTCTGTAAAGAGTTAGGGGATCATAAGTTAGACACCAAAGGAAAAATATAAGTAAGAAATTGCCTCTCATTAGAGCTGTCCTGTATTTAGCTGCAAATCTGAAAGGCAAAAAGATCTCTACACTTCCAACAGTGCTGGGTTTTGTGTTGAAAGACCTGGATATTGGACTTCCCCTAAAAATAAGGGAAAGTACAGAAATTTCTGTTTTAAACTTTAGATCCATTACATCATTCTACTTTAATTTTCAAGTTTTATTCTCAGACATGTGTAAGCTTCTTAACTATTTTAAATTCTCCACATGGATGTGGATAAGTCACACTTTTTACATCTGAAAGCAGACTTAGAAATATTCCAGTTAACCATCACTCCCCAGCAGAAACTCCCTAAAGCCTCTAGTTTGTGCCTGTTAGTAACCAATTTGTATATACAAGTTTTAATGCTGGTTAGACAATGATAATAAAGTTGGCAGATCAGAGATAAATATTATTTTCAAAAAATACCAAATGTGTTTCTTCGTACGAAAAATGTAGGAAGCAAATCAGTCAATTCAGACTGGGAGAAGTGACAGTGAAAAGATTTAAGTCAGATAATTTTCAGACTTAAAATTCTCACTCAATAAAGCTTCACTTCTTAAATTTAACACAACTCACTGCAAATACCAAAACCTCATGACTATCATTCATCTGATACTGAGAAAAGGAAACAAGCAGGTAGAACAAGCATATCAGGAAATGCTTTTATTAAAGATGACAAAATGCATTAATATAGTTGAACCATGTGCTGCAGTTAATCTGGGCAGCAACAAAAGAAAGGTTTGCAAATAAATTAAACTGCATAATTTAGAAAGTAAAACTACAAAACAGAAGCTGGTAAAAAAACCTACAAAACAGAAGCTGGTAAACAAAATCATATCTTTTAGAAATGTAGCAGACTTTCAACTTAATCTTAGTTAAGATTTTGAAATACATTCCTGAGCTCATATGGATTAAAGAAATTCCACTGTCTTTATTATACAAATTCCCATACGCTTAAAAATAGCCTTGCTTAGAAAAGCAGCAGCATTCTAAAAGAGGCTTCTTAATCTGTCATTTTCACGCACTTATTTACAAATTCTGTGAACGTTGTTTTTCAAATAACCACAACATTGTACTTCCAAATGAAATCCTTCTCAGAGATAATGCATGAATTCACTTGTAGGTGAGACAATCTCCTTAAAATCAGTTTGTGAAATGCATCTTCTCCATACCCCTGCCACAACATTCCCTTCCCAGTTTGCTTCCCCAGAGCCCAGAACCAAAAAGGTGTCTATGTCTGGATGAGCTTTCTGCATTTTTGAAGTCCAAGAAAAAGGGAACACATGTCTAAAACGAAACGAAATAAACCAAAACCAACTGCCTCTGGAAAACCTAAAGTAGCATTGATTCCACAACAAAACACTAATTAATTCTTTGGGAAATAAATATTTGTTCTAATAGCACAACAAAATCAATTACAGCAATATCCAAGGAAGATATTGACAAGAATATTCAATTAGTTCTCACATCGTGCAGCAATGATGTCTTACTTTTACAAGTCTCCTGGATTTGCAGTCTTGTGTTCCTGGGAGAAGGCTAAATATGCAGCTAAAATACACATTCACTAGGGCAGAAAGGACAGGGGCAGTATTGCAACAGTGATACAGCACTAAAAATGAGGTTTCCGGAGATCTAGATATCTCACTGGAATGTAATGATTGCAAAGGTATAAAAATAGCATCTAAGAGGGACGATCGTGTGAGGATAATCACCAAGATGTCCTAATTGTTGGGTTGTACAGCACTATGTTCTCACTGAAAAAACATACTATAAAGAACCAAGGAATGAGGCACTAAAAAGCTGTTGGTCCAGCACCGCTTCTACCTGCTTGAATTTTTGCACCAAGCTCTTCATTAATTAATGGCATTAACTGTCTGTTAAGGGACCAGGAGCAAAATGTGAACTCACACAGCTGTGGGTCAGGAAAGACAGGGAAACAAAAGTGTAACACCCTCAACATTTCTGAGCTCAGCTACCTGAAGTCTTGACCTTCCTATCTGCTTGCCTCAGTTCGGACTGCATTGATATTTAGCTCTGCACAGCATTCGTCTGTGAAAGATGGAAAATAATACATCTTGAATAAAATGCTACTTCATGTGACATTCAGGCATTAAAGGAAAAAAAATCCTGCCACATTCTCCTGGAGGTTTCAGTTTCTGCAGATATTTCTCTTCTGACTTGTCAGTACTGTCATATAAATGAGTCAATAATGCAGTCAGTCACAATTAATGGGAACAGCATAACAGTTTTTCAGATATTTAAAACTCTTCCTGGTTTTTCAGGTGATGAGAAACTTAAATGGTGATCTGGATAACGAAAGAAAAACTTTTTACTGCTTCACATCCCCAATATGCTTAAATGTACAGATGGCTTCTGTTCCTTAGGGCTGCTGCTCAGTATCAAGTGAAATGCCACACTGTGAAATTATCTTTAAAGAGAAAGGGAACATATATGAGGAGCACTGTGAGTACGGCTTTACTGCCTGCAGACAGGCACCGAAAGGGTTATGTGAATGCACCTGCTGGGGAAAGCACATGAGAACAGAGACAAGCGACATTTTTCACCTTCCCACTATCATTCCTTATATTTATATGTAATAATTTACATACAGCCTTTCTTCTGCTGAATGCAAACTGTTCACGGACTCTGACACCTTGATTATGGCAGCACCTGCTAGCTCATCTTCCAAATACAGAAGAGTTTGTCAGTATTGCTAATATAAACTCTGTTTATTCAGTAGCTGACAAGTGGGCTGTAAAAATTTGCAGCTGGCAGTTATTTGTCAAAGGAGAACTCAATCTGGGAGGGATTTTCCTTTTTATTAGTAGTATTTTATTAAATTTGGTTTAATTCTCTCTGATTGGTTTCAAGTTCTACGAGTGAGAAATGAACGTTTACAGACAATTAGGTCCCAAGCCAGCAGAAAAATTGCCTTGACTGCTGCTGGCCCATAGAAGCTCCACAGCTGCAGAGACTATTCCTTATGCTACAAACAGGAGAGGAAGGACGTGCCTCCCCTTCTCCAACAGCTGCTGACTTCAACGTTAAGTATTCCCTTGTTGCTGCCTTCCTAGGAGCAGAGTGGCACGGTTCCAGCATCAGGAGGGAGCTAGGGAATGATACAGCAGCCTCCCTTTTCACCAGTTATTACAGGAATGTTTCCCTACGACTACATCAACAAGGCAAGAAAGCAGCAACAATGCAAATAAACCTTCTACCACACCAAGTGAAATGAGGAGGAAAGGAAGAATGATCCTTAACTCCAAAACTTAAGAAAATGAGAGACACAGAGTCCTTTAAAAAAAGAGGGCACAGATGGAGTAGGCTGGAATCTACCACCCATTACTCAGCGTGAGGGCTGCTCCAGCTCCTGTAAGTTGACAAATGTATTTCTAGTAACAGAGAGCGCCAAGTAGGTGGACAGGGCGTCACTGGTTCTCCTCTTGCTGCTCTCCTGGCTTTGGAACAGCATTGCCGTTTCTCACAGAAAGACTTCTGGCTTCTCTGATGATATTTCCTTCAGAGCTTCATTAAGTTGGGTTCTCAGTATCTGGTGAAATAACTCCCTGCACTTTCACAAGATGAGCTGGGAGAGGGAAGGAAAAATTTTGTACAGGTGAAATGATACAAAGGTTTGTAATGAGAAAGCTATATACATATAGGAATGGTTTTCAGAAACTTCCTATAAAGGAACAGTGATTTTATTCTAAGGATGGATGTACTTACAGTCACGATTTGTAATGAGAGATAGAATGAAGTCTAAGAAAAAAAGCAACACCTTGCAGCCTTAAGATGCTTCTCAATTTATCACTTGAAATATTTTCATCCTTAGAAGAAACTTCTAACCATTAAAATACAGCCCAGCACTAGGACCTATATGTTACAGAATCCTAGTGATAACATGATAAATCATTATCATTGGTTTCCTTGCTACACTAACATAAATTGTATGTAAAAACTTCAAATCACTGCAGAAGCCCAGCATGATTAAACCCTGTCACTAATTCTTTCCCTTATATAATTTAGATTTTTGGTACATTATAGCCAAAACTAACAGAAAAACATCTTTATTAGACAAATATTAACAGTTCAATGTAAAAATCAACCCTTTAGCACACTATTTCACCAGTCGTATTTGTAGCAGCCCAGACACTGCAAAAGGATTACAGTGAAATGCTCGAGGGCCTGGATTTCATACCTCAAGCCAAACTGTTACCCAAATATTCACAGTTTTCAGCAGGATCAGATGGTTTCTTGTTTTCAGATTCAGGAAGCTCCTCAGAGCTGTTATTTGTGTGTGCAGTTGTAACACTGAGCCCTCCATGCCTTTCAGAGTCTTCTGTATGCACCACATCCACGGTGCTGCTATTTTGATCCCCTCTTTCATTTGGAATCTCACAATCGCTGTCTGAGGTTTCATCGTTGTCTTTCAGGGCCTCAGTTTCAGCTGTTTGTTCATTCTCCGAGTTTGAGGTATCTGTAGGGTCGGATGGGTCAGGGCTGGAAGGCGGGAACTCTCCCTCAGATGAACCATTAAGCTCTGCTCCAACCACCGTGTTCTGCTCCCCTGCAGAAGCGCCTGCTCTTTTCCCTTCCAGTTCTGCAACTGCCTGCACTGTCAGTTTAATTACCTGACTTCCAAGCTTGTTTATATCTTCTTCCTTGGAAGTTAGCTGGGGTAATGAAGGATAAAAAAGTTTGTTTTGGTTTCTGTTATTTAAGTTTGTTCCCTCTGGAGCCAGGGACTCACTTGCAACAGCACAGATTTCATCACGTTCTCCCTTCTGCTCTCCTGAAAGAGAAATGGAACAGCGAGATGCTCTAGTCAAGTCACAGGTATTTATTATATATGTGGCCTGAAGACCTTCACTACCAGTGCCACAGAGATGTTTACCTCAGTAAGAAATTTCTAAGAGTGACTCCCTAATCCCATTCCAGGCCCATTTCTTAGATGATAAGCAATCAACACTAAGTTTCTTGCTGGACCTGGCCCTGGTTTGGAGCCCGTCTTCCCTTAACATTGGCAACTCCAAAGGAGTTGCAGTCGATACTGTACTGTAGAATAGCAGGGTCAGGCAAACTTTTTCCAAAGAATATCAACTCTAAGCAAGGCACTCAGCTACAGAAATTTTTGGCACAGCTTACAATTAATCCCCACATCACTACCGCTTTCAGAGGTTAACACAAGCTCCATTTATTTGGAGCTTTTCACAGGCTTTCAGACAATAATGAAGTTTCGTTATTGGTCCTGCAACATCTCTCATAACGTAAAAGATTATTCTTATTTGGGTAACAGCATAAAACAAAGCAGCAGCGGAAGAATTTTAAATATAACATTATACCAAAAGGCAAACACCAAACAAAGCATCAGAACAGAGAAAACAGCAATGTGTAAACAAACAGCTTTGTAAAAGAGAAAGGATTTGCCCTCATCTCAGTTAAGGACAAAAAGCCTCATTGAAAATAAGCTTGTGAAGTCAAGTAAGAAAAATTAGGAGATGCCAGAAGTATGGCTGTATTGACAGCTTAAAATGACCCTTGTCATGCGGATGCATTACCTTTTAGTATATGAGCATTTACTCTATTTCTCCCGCAGGAATCCTGCCTCACACAATGCCCAGGATGGCCTGGCTGCAGGGAGGGACCAGAGGGACACAGTACAGGAGCCTGCTGTCTCTATCCGACCCGCCTCGCTGACAGTTTGGAGGCTGCCGAGTTGAGTGAGGCGAGGGTTGGCATGAAGGGAACAGACCCTCTAACTACCGTTAAGGAGGCCAGGAATGCTGCTCTGAAGAGCTGGAATTTAAGTCTGTGGAACAGGCAAGGATAAATTAACTTTCAAAAGGTGATCACCCACTGGATCTAATCCTCTTTATCTGAGCACTCCACTGGAAACCTAGGAGCTAGATTTCCAGTACTGGTCTGCTCATGTTGTATATCTGAACACACGTACTCAAAGTGCTCCAAAAAAGGAGCCAAAACTTAAGTACCTCAAACTGGCATTCAAAATAAGCAGGCCTTCTATCTTATTCTTTGCGTGCCTCAGTTTCCTCCCTCTGCAGTGGGTTAACACCATCCAAATGCCTCACTGTGATTTGCTGACAATAAATTGTTTCAAAGCACTATATCATCAGAGAAGAGTTCATAGAAAAACAGTACTTCTGTCTTCAAGGAATGCTTGAAACAACGCACGGGCCATACACGAGGAACAATGCATTCAACAATTAAATGAGGAAAAAAACCAGAATAGCTGTTCATTAGCAGCTACGATGATCAGGTACAGTCTATCCTGTGACACTATCTGTCCTCTGCGTTGGATAAAGTGAGATTTGGTGGCACAAGATGTTGTTACACATTTTCACACAGGAACTGCACAGCATATCCTACAGACTTCGACCATCCAAGTACAGGCTAGAACAGGCCTTGATGAGACCAGGGTAAGCAGACAGATTAGATAAAAAAAAAAACCTGAAAAAAACCTCTGATTATCTGTAGATCTAGCTAGAACAACATCTGATGTAATATAGAATGCATGTCAGTGCAAAAGCTAAAAACATTTCCTGGGCCAAACAGGCAACCATTTAAAGCACCACAGCTGACTGACAGAATCACAGAATCACTGTGGTTGGAAAAGACCTTTAAGATCATCAAGTCCAACCATTATCTAACTCTACCAGTGCCACTACATGACATCAGGCCTGGTCTTTAAAGATATGTAAGAATTTCATTGCTATTACGCTTATCAACTGTTTTCACTCAACTGATCATTCAACTAATAGGAAATAAAAGTGGGTTTGTTTTTTGGACTTTCTGGAACACTTCTAAACCAAGGGCTTATGTGCTTGGTAAGTGAAGGCAGATGAACACATTCCTATGCTCTTTCCGGCTGCCAATCAGCGCTCCCAGATTTTCAAGGTACACTATTTAGATGAAAAATCGCAATATGCACCAAGCTCCTAAAGCTCAAGAGCAGACAGCCATTCTCTAAGCAGAGTGGCACAAAAGGTGACTCAGTGTTATCACTGCCATGTAGCTGCTGACTGCAGAGGAGCTGCATGACTCCAAGCACAGGGACAGCACTGGCCACAGCTGAAAACAAGCTGCTTCTTTCAGGCTTCAAAGGGAAGACAGCAGCCTCAAACATCCTCCAGAAAAAGGATCTGGAGCAACAGAAGAAGTTATTGTTGCTGCACCTACTGCTAGAAGCTATGGCATCCCCTGCACAGCTGGTAGTATATATGTGCTCATCTATGCCACTGAAAAGTTGGCCCAGTTTATTTAAACTATCACAGAGGTGAGCGGAGAGGACAGGTGACCCTGAACAGACCAGTGAGGGATTCCATCCCATACAGGTCATATTCAGTATAAAGCCGAGGGATCACAAGGGTCAAGCTCTTCTTCAGTGGCCAGTGTCTGAGGAGGACTCCATCTGTTCTGCCTTCAATCCCCATTTGTGCATTCCTGAATCCAGTTGCAGAATCCACTTCCCATCGGAAGCTGAGTCCAGCCTGGGATTTCCCCAGCACCTGCTCCACAGCATCAGTGATGATGGTGACATAATTGCCAGCAGGAGGGATGGATTCAATATTGGTTTTGTATATATTTGCATATATTTAATTTTATCATTATTATTTCATTAAAGCTTTTTTAATTTTCTTTTCCAATCCAAAAGTCTCTCTCCCTTATTCCCTTTCTCTTCCCTTATGTGAAGGAAGAGGGGTGAACAGAGAGCATCTGTCATTTGTCTGGTGGCCAGCCCAGCCCTAACCCTTGACACCCTGCCTAGCTCTTTGCTCCTGCCCTATATCCCTTTGTTTATCCAGTCCCTACACTCTGTCCATTTCTCATCCACCTTTCAATCTTTCTCCTCACACCTTGCTTTCACTGTTAGAATTTCGATTCCTCACTCTTGTGCTCAGAGGTTCCCTGTCACAGAGACTTCCTTTCCCCTCTGCCCTCTTGGTTTACATTATCTTGAAGGAATGGTGTATGCAGAGTTTTATGTATGTGTGTTGGTGACACAAAGCATGCTCAACAGAATGACTGGTTTGGTTTTCACTGGTTTTAGCAGATTAGAGTTGAAAGCGAATGGTTTAGAATGGTGTGAAAACTCCAGCCTATTTTCTTAGGGTGGTAACCGTTCCCCCAGATTTCAAATTTCTTTCAATTATATATACACTAAATACATGTTTAAAAAAAAATAGGAAAAGAAAAAAAGCACCAAAACCCACGTGTCCATTACAATTTAACACAAAGAAAAAGTGATTTGGCTGACATTAAAAACATCAGCTGAAACAGAAAACACAGCATGGAAAGCTTCAGCCCAGAGCTAAAGTTTGGCAGTGTTACAAAGCAACAGAAACAGGGTCTGATGAGATTTGACAGGCGACTTTAATCGAACCTGTAATACCAACCTCACCTAGGACAAATACATAGAGCATAATGCCACCAAGTAAATACTTTCAGTAAGTGCAGATTTAATTAAAAATCAATGATTAAATAGGCAACAAATGAATATTTATGAGTTATTATTACTCAATGCTCACTAGTTTCACTTCTTATTTTTAGCAAAAATCAGCTGATCAAGATCATAAAAAGTGATCAGTCTGGCTGTCAAGTTTTATCAGATGACGGCATGGGCAATTAAGTCAAAATTAAGCCACAATCTATTTAGTTTCAGGACTAACAAATAAATTGTTTATGATGCTTCATGGTTAGCTGAGTGAGATCTGGGCATACCAAAATGTTATGCCCATTAAAGAGCTTATCCAAATGCCGGTAGGCAAATGTAATAATCCATCTCCCATCCATTATGAAAAACTAAGGGAAAAAACCCAAGGTTATCAGCACACTATCTTCTGCTACTGTCAAAAAAAGTTAAGCCTGACTTTGAAAAGATGTTAAAACTTGCTGTTGGGGAAGATTCTTAACAAAACACATGCGAGCCTATAAAAAAAGCAGCCCATTTCTCTGGGAAAAGGAGTCAGGTATTTCAATTTACCAGGTGCAAGCAGGAAGCCTTTCATCTAGATATCTGCTATAATGCAGGAAAGTTCCACAGTTCCAGTTCCACAGACTGCTTTCCTACTATGCATTTTAACTGAGGGAAAAAGAGCAGGAGACAGTTAACTTTAACATCGATGGCATGAATAACTTTTCACAGTACCAAGTTATCTGGCAGGAAAATTCATTGAGCTGTAAGACCCTATCCCTAGCCTTGTGCAATCTATTCAACAGTCATTTTTCAGTTACTTTTTGCTGTTTGTACTGGGACCATCTATTCATTTTAGTTGTGGATGATTTATTCAATCTCTGTGACCACTGAAACTTTGCCTTCTGCTATCCCAGCATGAAAATTTATTACTTTTTATTTGGAAAGAAATGAGTGCTCAGCTCTCACCATGCTCCTTACGTTCCAGGTGCTCACCTTGTACTTCAGTTTTCTGTGGCTTATCAGTAAACGCTAACAACGGTGACTTGGACCGCTGTATAACAGGCAAGGTCGGGTCACTGAATGTGATGGTATCCTTTCCACCTGAAACAATCGAAGGTTAGAACCATTAATTCACCAACTGCATCTACTGTCCACCAGTGATATTCAAACATATCCTACAATTTTTTTTTATATATTATGGAAAAGTACAGAACAGGAAAAGCATCTCAAATGATCCTTCCACAGCATGGAAAAAAATGCTCTGTACTGGAGCTGGAGTATGTAAGTCAAATACAGAAAAGGCTTGTTTTTACCCACAGTACTGAGTAAGGAACAGATTTTGAAAGACGACCAGGTGCTGCATGCAACAAATTGTGTTAGCAATTAGCATTCAATTCAGAATATTGATAATTAGATCATACCAGAAGTTTTACAAAGAGTAATGGATCATTTGCATGCTATCTACTACCAGCAAGTGTTCAGCGCTGGCTCTTTACTCCCTATTACTCTGCCTCAACAATAAACCTGCTCGTATCACACCATGTAGTTTTATACTACAGACTCACACACATATTATCCTACAAAAAAAAAGTATTAAAAACTTAGCATAACTAAGAACTGAGGCAGCCAGTATACACTGCTGGAGAACACAAGGGATTTTAATCTGAAGATTCCAAAAACATTTCTGAGAATTTTAATTTTAAACTAAATGGAAACTTTCCAGCTCTTTTGCAGACAACATAGTGCAAGAAACTCTTCAGCTAAGGACTCTGCTGTAGATGTCTAGTCTTTATATGTTTTATAAATACAGAAAGCAACACCTGCAGATCCTTTAGGAAATCCTCCACTATTCAGGAAGCTCAAGCTTTTAGTGACTGACACTACCTTAAACCTAGAGGGGAAATGGCAGGAAATGTGCAAGATCAGCTAAGCGTGGTGTTTGCGTGGCCTCCAGAACAACTGCCAACTGATAAGTAATGGCTGGGGAGGTAGCAAGCTACTGCTCTATTTATCTCCATAAGAACAGACATTTATGTAACAACCACTTCTCCCCTCTAAATCTGTTTGTACGTTTCACCTTAAGGCAACATCCTAAATCTGATCACCCATCCAAGACAAAGACTTCTGAAAGAGCACCAGGTCAGGAGACACCCAGAATAAATCCAGCTCTGAGAAAGTTCTGGTACCTACTAAGAAATAATGAAAGTCAAGTTGTTTCCATGGAGCCTGACTGGACTAGCCCAATCCCTAAATACTTCTGAAAGCACTGTCTGTAAGTACCTTGATCCTGAAGGTATTAATGGTGGTTTTATATTCTTAAAATGTTGGGGGATATGCTGCAGCAATATGAATGCAATTAATGCTTTTGAAACATGGGTCTTGACAAGCTTTGATCCTCCTGCCAATTATGCATCAGAATTTTGCTTTCACCATATTAAGTAATAAAAAATAAAATTAACTAACAGCAAAGTGGAGAACCCCCCTAGTGTAAGGCAAAACTAATTAAAAAAAAAAAAAAAAAGGCAAAACAAATGCAATGCCTTTTTCAAAATGCAAAAGCCCCTGGACGAATGCACGTCCCTGAAACAGTGAAGGAATTCTGTGTTGGAAAAAGAACAAAATCATACAGAGAGCTAGCAGTATGAAAATATCCAACAGATACTCATACACAGTCAAAATTAGCCCATATCCAAAGATACAAAAGAATCCAACAGCGGAAGTAGAATTCAAAAAGATGATGAGTAAAAAAAATTGGGAGTGGGACTGGGGTGTGGCTTTAAAAGGAAAGTAGAAAGCAGAGTCTTTTTCCTCATTTTTGGAATAAAAAAAATAAAGCCTTAGCTAAAGTCCCTAAAGATTGCAAGACAAGCTTCAAAGAAAGAAACTTCTTGACTTCCATCCATCAGTTACACAGTAAACACAGTTACACTCACATCTTTCTTTGAAAACCAGCTTGGTTACATAAAATCAAGCTAAGCTCGGTATCCACACAACTAAGCAATAAATGTGGGCCAAAAAGTCTGATGCACATTTATTTATCAACAGTGATTCACATCCATTCATGAAGGAGGGACATGGGGGTATTGCTCTACTATATTCTGTGAATTATGCTCTGAAGTTGGCTATACACAGGGAATTTCAGTTAGCTGCTGTGTAAGCTCAATTTCATAACTTAAATGGCTTCGTATTCCTCTAATGAATTTTTTCAAGGACTTCAGTGAAAAGTATATGGACCTCAAAATAAGCAAACAAATAAGATTTCAGTAGTAGTGAATTCTTCATTTTGTTCTCCAGGGTTGGGTATCCTCTATAATCTCTGCTGCACCCTGCACAGCTGCAACTGGCTATACCCACAGCAGCTGTGGAGCGCATTAATTCCACCTTGCTCTGTTCCGTGTGGATTGCTGCAGAGCAAGAGGCACTGCTGAAACTCCCTTATCATCCCAGACAGAAAAAGGCTGAGTCATGGTCAATTCTTCTCTTAGTTGTTTGTTGTTTGTTTTTTTTTTTCCCAGTGGAAATCCTGAATTTTCAGGAAAGGATGGATTTTGAAAAATACAGCATTACTTACTGAAGGTCTAGTGACATCAAACTGTGAGAGGAATAGGGTGCTGTTTACTATGTGCTAGTCCTGAATATACTTCATATTATGAATGCATATTTGAACCACAATGTACCTAAGACATAAAAAACCTAAATGCTTCTGTGAATTCTCTGCTTCCTTCTCAAGGCAAGTAAGCTCATAAAAAGAAAATCAAAGCCAAATCTATGCCTAAGCTTCCTTTCTTTTCAGCAAAGAACCTTGCAAGAGGTTCATTTAATTAAAAGCCCATTTTCCAAAGAGAAGAAACTCAAGTTTGTGGTATGCAGAATTTCTACAGAAAATGAACTACGCTACCGGTTTCACCATTTCAAAAATTAAATAGGCACTTCCTCTTGATTTAGCTTGTCCATCATTCATTCATGCATTGCTCAAAAGGCAGATGACAAATATATAACCTAACAAAAAACTAGAAGCGGTCAAGCTCTTTCTTCAATAGGATAAAGTTTATTAACATAATTTATTAACACCATTTCGAAGATATTATCATGGTGACAGCGGATGTTATAAATGCTATATGAACAATGATGCCTAAGTGAGAACATTAACTTCAGATTAAGATCCTGCAATTTATAATGTGTGTTTCTTTCAGTGCTAGATTGAACATCAGCTTTCATCTGAGTATTGTTTCCAATGACAAAAAGTTCAACTCACAATCAAATAATATTTTTTTTCTCTCTGCATTTAAGGCTTACTAGATGAGATACTCCCTGTGTTCTGCCCCTCACCTGAGCCAACATTCAGCTGCAGAGCCCACTGTGGTACTTCCCACACTATTTGCTACACACTGCTCTTTTATGGAGCAGAAGCTTTCTGCGCTCTGAAACCGGTGACCCACCAGGTGTTGCAAGGCTCTTTCTGACCACCTTGGGACTAGACTGCACTTGGAAACTAAAGTGTCCTCTTGCTTTAAAAAGCAAACTGCAAACCAACAGAGCTTGAGACTGAACAGAACTTGCAATCCAGTGTAAAATTCCTTTACAACTATTTAAGATCATGCTTTTTTTTTTCTATTTTCTTCAATGTAAAAGAACTGTCTTGTAGAGCAGTCTCTATTTCTCTTGTGGTCATCTAACTCACTTGACTCTACATATTAATCTACCAGATACAATGATCAGATAACATTTCCATTTATTTACATGCAGTGACAATATTTAACGTACTGCTAAAATTAGTTACTAAAAATATACGTTAAGCAGAACCTACTCCCAAATCCCACTGAGACATTGTAGCTCAGGCCTTCAGGCAGCAAAAGAAAGGAAGGAAAGAGACAGTTGTTATTGTATAAACATTGATTTGATGTCTTACCTACACAGATGAACAAGGGTGCAGGAAGTCCCCACTGTTCCATTTTTTAAATACATTTTGCAAAGACTAGAAACGCTGCATTTATTAGTGTATGAATTTCATGGAACACTTTTTCAAAAAAACTACAGTACCTTTAACTGGTGAGTTTATGATACACGTTTGTACTAATGTACAATACCACGTTAGCAGGGTCTTAGACAAATGTTTCACCTGGATCTTTAGAAGATTGTGGGTAGGGACAAATGCACTGGGTACATATGCTGTGTATGTTAGATGATTAACTGAAGAGTAACCCATGGAAATAAATTTGAGACCTTCAGTTCTGGAAAGTGTCAAGAAGAGAGCCAGTTCCAGAAAGGTGACAGAGTGTTCCTGTAAAGTGCAAGATGAAGTGGAAATACACCAGGCCAAAGAGTTGAACAGTACAGGTTTGTCACAAGGTCTCTTCAGCACTGTCAAATGTTTTCTCCTAGATGGAAAGGCACAGAGCTCCAAAACTAGAAGCCTAAGCCACACTATCTCCCGCCCCCAGTAGCACTGATAGGAAGCCGTAAACAAAGTTTAATGAGGCAAACACCAAAAATGAAGTAGCACAATTTACAGTGGTTAAAGAAGACACAATTAGGTGTAATGGGAAGAAAAGAAGAAAAAAGTAAATGTAAATTAAATCTTGCACATTTTCCTAACAGTGAGGTCTATTAGGAAGCAGATTAATCTCCCATTACTTGAGTAATTCAAACCCAAATACAATACTTAAGATGCTACAGGGAATAAGCCTGTTCTGGCAAGATGGACTAGAAAATTTAAGATTGTTTACACTTCCAATTTCTCAGAGTTTATTGTTCTACAAAAATACATTAAAAATACAGTGAAAAAAATCCATGGAAGTTACAAGAAGTACAAAATTAATTAATTTAAAAAAAAAAAAACATAATGGCAAATATTATGTGTATCATTTCATACAACTGTTTAAATAAAATAGTTCCCTTTTTTTGCCTGCAGACTATGGAGACTATTTCCAGTATTCAAAACTGGCTTTTTTCTCCAGTATACATATTTGACTTAAGAGTTTAAAGAGTCTAGTGATTTTTTGTTTCAACTTAACATTTGTTAGAGGTTTCTAATTTTGCAAATGTGCTGAACAGAGCATTTGCAAATTAACTGTCATTAAAAAAATTATAGCCTAGCTTTTCTTAAATGCAAATATAGCCTTGAAAACTAAATAATGCAAGCTGTTCTCTTGAATTTTTACTAACCTGGAAGACTCCACAAGCCAGCAATTTCCAAAGTTCTTAATTTCTTTTCTAGTTCTGCCACTCGATTACCTAGAATTCTTTGGAAAAAAAACAAAACACAAAACAAAAGCCAGGGACCGTCAGCTGAGAAGATTCCTTGTTATACTAAGGTACCCAAAACCCAATTGCTTACATGAATACAGTGGAATTTTTAACTTGTTACTTAACTACTGCAGTAAACCTGTATACAGTCATCTCTTTTCACTAACAGAATGGACAACCCTCCCCAGAGCTAAAAGAAAATTAAATATAGTTGTCTAATCTATCCCATTTAAACAAACAAACAAACAAAACAACAAACAATCAACAAACCAACAAAAAAAAAAAAAGAAAAAGAAAACCAAACCAAACAAAACCAAACCACACCAAAACTCTAGGATGTACTGGAGGTTCAACCATTACCCTTCAGTAAAGACAAAGAATAGCAACTCACACTAACTCTATTTCTGTTCCTGAAAGTATTTCTTTCCAGTTACTTTTACTTTCTTTACAGCTAAAACCAGAAGGTAAAAGCTATGCAGACAAAATATGAAAAACTCAAGACAACTTCTAGATTGATTTTGAAGTTCTAAGACAATTTTTGGCCTTGTCCTTTATTCACAGACGTTTCTCTATCATGAGGATTGCTTAAAATGGCAAGGAATATTTTTTCCACTACATCTTTTCTTTTAGTGTTGAATTCTGTTTTCTACTTTACTAAAAAGCTTCTGGTTCTTTAGTGTCTTTATCACCCACTCTTAGTTTTCACTGCTTTTCTTGGGTCATCTCTTCTTTTGTATCTGATTCCTACACAAATACCATTTGCAGTTAGCTCTCCTGCAGGATTTAACTTTTAGTCTTAATTCTCTCCCCAGATCAAATAAGAGATTTCTATCTTGCAAAGAAAGCTCTTTTTTCCAATGAATTTTTGAAAGCGTTTCTCTCAGAGGCACAGCAAGTCTCCTAGAGTCAGAAGTCTTTAAATAAATCCCAAATAATACTCAACAGAGTGAGAAACCTAAACGAGGCAGCAATTCTAAACATGACAGCAGAGATAATGGACAGCAAGTTTTACTCATCAAATTACAGCAACAGGATACATCAGTTAAATTTGAACTGAATGCTGAGAAGCAGCATATCACAACACAGCAAGGCAACAGTATCTTCCCATGCTCACCAGAGCTGTGTAATACTGCACTGTGTGCTCTCCAGCGAAGGTTTTATGCTGCAGACATTTGAGCATACTGGGAATGTCATTACTGACAAGATGGCAGAATCTGGGAAGGACGTGAAGATAGCAAACCCAGCAAATATCAAAGGGGCTAGAAAAATTGATTAACAAGGACGAAGTATTTTTGAAATCTACTGTGAAGGCTTTGGCATGGCATGATAAAAGCCTGTAAGTATTTTAAAGATGAAAAAATATCAAGATGAGAGAGAGAATGTAAACGAGAAAGAAAAAGCTTATAATAAATGTCAAAGAAAGCACTGAAAAGTACAGGGGTGTGTATCAGCTAAAAAGCAAATAGTCCGTCACATTTACAAGCAGAGGAGAGAAGACATTTGGGAACAGTTATATTTATTTCCCCACTGAAACTCAGTAATCAAATAGGTTATGATGGATTTATTACCATCTTCTCCAATTACAATCAAAGATATTCAAGGCTAGATTCTGCTTCCAGAATGCTTCCATCTGGTATGAAAGACTCAGCCTTAATAACTTGATTTTCATATCCCAGTGTAGGGCCCGACATCCAGCAACTGCACTCTGCAGGGCAAAGCAACAGGTGTTGGATGGAGAAGGGCACAGAGCAACTTTCAAGAAGCTCTGTCTTGCGCACAGGGAGCCTACTCCCACCTCCCTGTCTGAGGCCCCACCAAGGGTCAGCTGAAGGACCTGGAGTTCCCCTGGCTTAGAGGGACAGGGAACAGAGAGAGATGGTGCAAGACTTCTTCCACATCACATTAGGTCAGTCAAGGAGCTGACAAAACAATGTTGCTTGGCTAATTATTGTCACCACAAACGAGTCACAAGTTTAGTGCTTCTGCCAGGAAAAGAAAAAAATCCTTATTATTTTTATAAGTAGTTCTCCAGATACTGCCTTCCCTGTCAGCAAGCCGTATCACAGAAGGAAACTCAACCCTCTGCATCAAGTTCAGTTATTGCTACTGCTCTTGTTATTCAGGCAGCCATGGCAAAGTCTTTTTTCTCTTGCTTCTCCTAAAATTTATAATTAAATTACCAGCTGTACTACACTATTTCTAAAGGCTTTGGAGCAAATATATCCTGATAATTCCTACCAGATCCTCAGAAGAGGCACTGAGCTATTTTTAACCTTTGTTGCAGGTTCTCGCAGAGAAGGATCATTCTGTCGCTCTGAACAATGGCTGGCAAAGAGAGCGAACAATGCTTCACCCTGCTCCTTCCATTCAGGAGGAGAGCAAAATATGTTGTGGTGAGTATGATTCTAGTTTGCTTCAAACCACATTATCTGAAGACAGGTATGGGAGAAATGGGCCCTGCATAAAGTTGCAAGGTCTTATAGAAACGTATTTTGAAAATTAAGTGTGAAAGCAATCCCGAACCCACCATGGTTTATCCCATTCCTTCCTTTCTCCTGTGACCTCCAGATAATCAGCTACCTCCATGTGTGCTCTTGGAAGGCCGAGCTGTGTTGGCCTGGAACAGTAGGTGTTTTTAAAGGCACCTCATGGCTTGGCAGCATCAAATTCCCTAATGTATTTTTTTAATCGCTATCTATAGTGGACCAGATCCTTCAAATAAAACAGAAGGATCACATCAAGGACAAAGGTGCTGATAGCTGTTTCCACTGTCCTCAGGTCATGTGTCTAATGCAACAAGGGAGTTAGTCTAAACCTCCCTTCAGGATAAGGTCTTACAGAAACCTGTTGCTCATGTAACAGCAGCAATTCTCCTGTTTGCACTTAGAAACTCCCTCCTGGCTCTCCCATTCTTCCTGACATACATGGCCATAATCTGAAGGGAACTGGGCTGATTTACAGCACCTTAACTCTTGCTACAGAAGACATATACCCTCATATGGATACAATCACCCAAATATCTGTAAATAGGGCCTGTCATGGTCATCTATCTAGCTCTACGTATTACTTGCAAACATTTACTCAGTTACAGACTGACACATGGTCATGACTGGGCTTGCGCAAGTTAGAACTGTTAAGTTAGTGCAACATGTCTAAGCAGCGGAACAGTTTCTACACTGATCTGGCTTGCATAGGTGTTGGCAATTTCAGGAACAAATTGCACTAAAAGGAACATCTAATAAAAGGTTTATTGCTAGCAGAAGAAAAAACATTTTTATCGACTTGCTAAGCAGGGTTAGGACTGTTTATTTTTGCATTTATGTAACTACTTAATCTTGCAACACATTACTGCGTACAGAATTCACTTACAACTGCCTTTTCAAATTAAGCTAATGTGCTTGTGAAGAGAAACATAAGACGTTACTTAAACTTAGCAGGAGTAGCTACCAATCACCATGGGAACTTTCTGTTTTCTTCCCAAACAACCACTTTTTTTTTTTACCTTTTTTTTTTTTCGAAGTTGGTCTAAAAAAACGAAGGCTGGATTTAGCCTACTTGTTCCTAGGCACATACTCCCACAGCTGCTTTTGTCATGCCACATATTTAGAAAAAGCAGCAATAATAATAGTGTGTCTGTTCCAAGAGCAAGTGGTAACGGATGTTTTTAACAACAGCATAACAGCAGAAAGTCAACTTCAACAGCACATTCAAATTCTAATCTACATTAAAACATCCACTGTCTTTTTACTGCTTCAGTTAATCAGAAAGCAAATACACCATTCTGCTCTTGTAAACTTATATAGCCGTATCTCAATCTGCAAGCAACAAAGAGGTTTTGACTTCAGAGTAGGTCAACTGGAGGAAAATAAGTTCATACAGGCTGAAAAGCTTCATTTACTGATGATAGAATCACTAATAGATCAATCATCTATCAAATATCAAAAGCAGAACTGACTCCCTGAATGAAGCAACCACCCCAAAATCTCATGGTTTTTTACCCAGTAAGTCTCACTTTCTTCACACAATCTCAAAAAGTAACTGTGTCCTCCAAACATGCTCTTTGCACAGGGAAAGCCACGCAAACAGGACAAAGGGGTGAAGAAGATGACTTCTGCCTTCTGTTTTATGTAATAACTTTTGTCATGATTCTCTCTAGCCACATCCTTCTCAACTCCCTACTTTGAATGGGGAATTGTCTTCAATAAAAGAATGCATCTTCTACTAGTACCAGTTTGTGGACCTGTCTGTTTTACTTGCACACGGACCTCACTCTCACCTCTAACCTTCCCCAATAGGTGGGCAGTTTCTTCCCCATTTTTGTAAGTCAGTCGTCTTTACTTCTTTCTACATGGCATATAAGTACCCCCAACAACCAGCTAAAGCACCTCTAACAAAGGATGTTTCTCCCTGGTGTCCTACCTGCATTTCCCTTTTTCACTTTAACTCTTCTGTGTCTTAGGTGTTTCTACTTGAAGTAGCTCCCATTCCTCCTAACTCCTTAAAAGTTTCCTTAATCCAAGTAAAGCCAAAGGTGACAAAGAGAATAAGCATACCACACAGGAGTGCTGCTGAGGCTCTTCACTCAACTTGCCCAGTATATATATTTTAATTTTTTGCCCTTGAAGCACTTTGAGCTGAATACAACACCACGGCTCTGGGCATACTCCTAACCTGGGAAAGATGTGGACTGTGACCTCTGAGACCTGACCTTCTATTTGGCATAGAACACCAGTTTGTGCACACATCCAGTCTCTACTCTAGTGACTATGCATGACCAATCGGGCATGCAGATAAAAGAATTGGATCTCCTTGTGAAGGCTTATCTCAAGAAAACCCATACTTGGTAAGACAGCGGTATCAGAAAATAAAGCCCTCATTGCAATGATACATTTGAGAGATACAAGAGATGGCGCATGACCAAAGAGAGATACAAAATTAAGGAACAAGTTTGCTGTACTTAGAGGCAAGAGTATGCAAACTAGAACACCAGGTAATGCTACAGTACCAGAATGTGTAAGTCAAAGATTAGTTATCCCTGGAATAACAAAAGTTGTTCTCTGGATGTCTTCCTTCTGATGTTACATCAGCAGTAAGAAGGGCGTAAGCAGGTGGTAGTCATTCTTAGGTCTGCTCAGTGCAGGAACTTCTCTTGCATTACAAGACCCACAGACATGAATTGACTGAGCTGCCATCAGTTAAATCCCGGCTACATTTTCACTGCTTTAGTCTCCCTTTAGCTGATTAGGCATTTGCTTTCTCAAGAGTATTAAGAGTGACTATAAACTGCTCCTTTGCTTTTGTTGCCACGTCACTAAGAATTATGCAATGGAGTCTGCCTCATATCAGAGCTATCAGTTTTCAAAATTAATAATCTATTCTAGTGCAATGCAGTTTACTTCAGAACTATTCCTTCCCTTTGTGAAAGATGTCTACCTGTTTCTGGCAGCCGGTCCTGGTGCACATTTGAGAAGCCTGAATAACTTCTGATTACCAGTAGCGACTCAGTGTTTAAAAAAAAAAAAAAAGAAGAAAAAGAAAAAAGAAACCTGAGCACAGAACTGAATCAAGGAACACTTCCTAGCTCTGCTTTTCATACACAGTATAAGGACAATAATATCAGAATGTCATAAAATGGGTAAAAAACTATTGTATTCTGCCATGACAGGACCTGTGCATGACACAGAGAGTTCTACTGATGAGGAGAACAGTTAGGAGCAAACAAATTCTCCTTGAAAGTTCAGTTCAAATTTGAAAAGAAAAAAGAAATAAATCATATAGTAACAATCCACATGTGTTTATCTCCTACAACTTTCGACAAAGTAAATAAAGGAACAATAGCTATCATTTGTATGACACATAGGCCACTGGACTGTGACAAATACTACACTAAATCTTTTCAGATCATTTCCTAGGTGCAACATTTACTAATTCCACCAGTGTTGATAAGCAGATTCCTACATTAACAACCAATTCTCACATATCTTCTCCTCCAGTTCCAGGCTGTCCTTCCTCCCAGTAGCTTTTTTTTAGCCCTCCCCTAAAGACTACCTGCTAGAAGTGCTCCCTGTGTTATTTTTGCCTTAAACCTGAGCAGTAAACCAATCCCTGACTAGCAGAGGCAGACAGGTCTCTGTCAACCCCAGTCTTTACTTCGAAAAAGTGGTTTTTCTCTAAACACATACCTGATCTTAAAAACTACAGAACCCATCAGTTAATGATGACAATGAATTATCTGTGAAAATAGATCTTCCTTCCCATTTCCATGAAACTCCCCCAAAACTATGACTTTTGCATAGCTTGGCAAGTTTATTTTTATTTAGAATTCCTGCCACCTACTTGTTGGTTTGCCTTTGGTGTTGTATGACCATGTTTTTTTCATGGATAGTTTCCAGCAATGCAGTGGCCAGTGACTTGAGATCTGAAATGGACTGTGGTGTGGCTGGTAGGCTACATCCATGATCCTCCGACAACAGCTCTTGGACTATAATGTTAAAAACACAAAAGAGTTTTGGCTTCTCATGAACAGAGACATGACACAAACATTTACTTAGCAATACGAAACTATTTTTATTACTTAAATTAATACTTTTTTCCCCCCTTCAATTAACAAACAAAGCTGAAAGACCAGAAATACAATCTCTAGCTGGCATATAAAGATGGTGGCTTTCTAAGCGGATCATTATTCCACAGCAGTTGCCAGAAGTACAGGCAGACATATCTTATGTAAACTTCTGCTTTTGGAAAATTATTTTTGTTCAGAAGGAAACAAACTCATTCTTCTACAGGCCTACAAACTGTAAATATGGGTCACTTCTCTCCCACTTACATTAAAACACAAACCCACAAGGAAGCTTTTATAATACTTTTAGAATTACTGTATCGATCAGGTTATTTAAGACTGATGTGAAACTACAGTCATACGTGAACTTTTCCTCTGCAGCTTAGAGCCTGTACCTCTCAACCACATCAGTAAGTTCACTAGTATCAGTAACTTCTATAACCAGAATCTTGCTCTGCCTCTTTTATATATGTGTGTGTTTGTGTGTGTGTGTTTATGTGTCTGCATGCAAGTACATGAAGAAAAGGGCAGAAGAGAAGTCACAAACAGAAAAGCAAGTTTCAGTTTACCATGCCATATATTGTCGATCTCGCGTGTATGCGTATGCATGAATATACTAACACCTAGAGTGTCAGGTATACTCTGTGGCTCAAAGAATTTTCTCTTCCCTTTTCTTTCCTAATGATATTTTCTTTGAAGGGAACAAAGAGATTACTCCATTTTGCTATCCAGGAAGAAACATGGGACAAAAGGATTTCTTGTAAAACACCTTAATGTAAAAGTTTCCATGAACAGCAGCAGAAAAACTGACTTGGGGACCCTTCTTTACCACTCAGTCTATTTTTCACTGGAAAATGAATTATGATTGCCATTGTTATCAGAGCAAAGTGATGAATAAGGAAGTGATTTGTCAGGGTCAAAGTTGGGGTTTAGAGATAAAAAAAACCCAAACAACTGATAAAACTGTCAGGGGAGAGAATGAATGGCAAAAGAATAACAAAAGCAGAAGCAGTATTCAACAGGCAAATTTTATATTGTGAAGTCAACTGAGAAAATGACAAAAACTAGCACATAGTAACACACAGGAAAGAGAAGAAAGATTTAGACGTGGTTGGTGTGGAAAGGGTTACTGAAATCAGGAGGTAAGATGGAAGGAATTCAGTAAGATATGCACCACCATACTGCATTTATGTAATACCTTGCTTTGCAGACAGGACTCCAGTCAGTGCACTGCTACTGGATCTACTATGAGTCTTTGAATTTTTTCGTCTCTCTAGTGCATTCTAAGGAAACAACAAATATCTTATTTAGAAAAACAGCAGCCAACAAATCCTTTCTTTAGGAGTGGAACTTTAGATTTTGGTCTCAGAACAACTCTGCAGAGCCTGAAGCTCACACCCATGGTAGCCTATGGGAGTGTGACTCTCCTGGAGTATTATACTCCAGCATAAACAGTCTTTGCAATGTTACGAAGACTTATTTTGTCTCATTGCAATCACTTTATCGTAGTCTCTCCCACCCACTCCCCCCAGGGCATTTTGAAGACTTGCCTATTTTTTACTATTGGCTGAGTGCCAGTGAAGATACTGCAGTATCCTTTAGAGAATATTAGTTGGGAAAAAACAACTGATGTTTCCCAGCATTTCTCTGGATAGCCTTCAAAGGGAAAGCTCAAACCCCTCTATTACAGTTTCTAGAAGCCCTTTTAGTAGCAATACTGACTTTCAGGAATTAGCAGCAGAATGATCATGCTACAGAAGTCCAACTCTTCCAAAGCAATTACAGTTCTGTGAAACCGAGCGGACCACCAAGATGCTCAGTTCTCACCAATAAACTAGCTCACACTCTGAGAGACTCAAATCATCAGTGTGAACAGACACCGAAATGAACTTGGCTCTCACACTGAAATGAACTTGGTACTTTGAGGAGCTTTGCTCATGCACAAAAAGCAATTAGTGATCTGATTGCTTCATAGTGACCTAAATGGTTAAGAAGTCCTATGGACAGTCCTAAGATACTCCTTCTCATGCCCTGACAAGCAGGACTCCCCTCCCACATCCCAAAATCACTTGCAAAGAAAACAGAGTGCTTGACTGCAGGGAAGATCAAGAATATTTTCCCCTCAGGATTCAGTCCTGAAGGTTTCCTGCAAAACAGTATATGTCTTAACACAGGAATGGAAGAACAATGAAGACTTAGAAATAATTAAGGAACATGAAGAAACAGTATGGCCATTAGGGAACACGGAGACAAGACCTGCTCGTGACGGCAACACAGCTGCAGTCATTGACCACACGCTGCGTGACCTGCTACTATTCACCTACCAGCAGGATGGAAGGCTGATCACCCCCCCAGCAGGAGGAGGGTTCCCCCACAGAACTTTAAAAAAAAAAAAAAAAAAAGCTATTTGATTTATTTTTCAAAATACTTTTAATGGGTATTCCTTTGTACTACATCAGCTAAGAAGTCTACGAGGAAGAATGAGCATGTAATATGTAAGCATACTAATACTGTCACAATGTTAATGGTAGATATTGCTTTGAAGACACAATTTTGTTCTTTAAATGCATATGAACACAAGAATGAACAATAACCTCCATGAACAACGAAGCACAGTTTAGACGATACACAGAGAGGATCTTACCTTATATTTAGTAATATTTGTCTTAAGAAGGTTAACTTCCTCTTGAAGCTGTTTTAATCTCTCTTGAAGATACCTGAAAAAGAAATGTAAACTTAACTTCATGTTACCTTCAAGTACTGCCTCAAGCACTCCTCTATGCTATTTGGCATGTCCTCTCTTTGAACTGCTGAGCGTTCTCTTCCCTCTGCAGTTCTCTGAGGGATAAAATAACAAAATCTTACTGCTCCTGACCCCATAAAACTTTTAAGTAGGGAAACAAATTGCATCAGAAAGGGAGGCTGCCCTTCTGTTAGATTTGTCAAGCATGCTACACAACTATTTTATATCGGTCCTCAGGTTTTTGGGAAGGGAGGCTAAAAGGATATATTTATGTCTAGAGGAAATAGTCAGGAAGCATTTATTTGTGTCCTCTGTACTTGAAGGTCTGTGAGATGGACACGTGAAGATTTGTATATATGTCAACACAAGACTCAACTATGCAGAACTTTTGCATTGCAATATCCATCACTTACATGGCACCTCTCATTACAAAGCAATCACAAAGTAGAAAATCTAACAGTATAGTTGAAAAATGATATACAGTTAGCTGAAACAGTACAGTTCTTCCTAATAGAGCTTATGCATTTGGACTGGATGGCTATTTCCACATAAGAATATATTTTTTTCATGTATAAAAGGTTTATTAAGGATCCTCTTTCATGTAGTGCAACTGCAGCTATATTAGGGTTTGTGACAATTCAACTATTTTAGAGAAAAAAATCATATCACTGTCAGGGAAGCACAGGACTTAAATTCATACAGAACTCTGCAGGCCATGCAAACCAAAAAAAAAAAGCCCTGCAATTGCTGGAAGGAAGTAATGCTTTTGGTATTACACTTTCCTATCTGAAGCGTAAGTCTCTGTAAATGGAAAGTGTCTTACAAGATCTATTTCACTTTAAGGTAATTGTTGACATTAAGGGAGGTACCATCAGTGACTCCTCTCTGTCATCCTTAGCAGAGACCATAAAACACATTATTTTCCCAAGGAAGTGGAAAGAATATCTACATGGGTGATTTCACCAGCAACTTTTGTTGGCAAATCACTCCATGTTGACAACCTCCCCCTGTGGTGAAAATTATGTCCAAAACTGTTAACTCAGGGTACTCAAAGTCCCTGCTTCCAATCCAAGATTAGCCCACTACAGCTCACTATGAGTTTCTGAAGACACCAATTTTTAATATTCTTGCTTTTGGTGTCACACAGTGATGGGAATAAAAGTGCCTGCACTTCTCTTTTTCCTCATTTAGCTCTATTTGGGAATATCACTGACATCTCTGTAGCCAAACAAAACACTGGTAATTTCCTGCAGATTAACTTTCTTAGCAGGATTTGATGGTTAGCTACAGCACAAGCAAAACAGACAAAACAAAGACTAAAATCTCTTAACTTTTACTCTTGGGTATATTTAATTTAAATTTGTGTTGGGACTGACTTCCTGATGCTCCTGTTGAAGCAATATACTGCTTGTTCTAGGGAAACAGTTCGGGTTTTGCAATGCCCTCACCTGTTCTCCATACACAGAGCATCTACGTCGATGATACGGTTTTCATGGCCTCCTAAGATATGATTAAGTTCTTGGTTTAGTCTGTCAGACTTATCTTGGTAAAAAGAACGTTCCTCTTTCACATCCTGTAACTCATCCAGCGCAGCCTGAAGGTCATACCTCAGAGTTTCGATCTGAGAAGAAAGGAGAGCAGTATGACTATTCTGAAGTTTACGCAATCTGAAGATTACGTAGCGCCTAAACTGAAAATAGCAACAAGCAGTGTATTTTTGAACAGGATTGGGTTTGGACAGTCAGAAGACTTTCCAGAGCTCATAACCCCTAGTACTTTTACTCTATTTTGGTATTATTTCATTAAATTGAAGTAACTTTAGCGGTTTAACTTTATTTACAAAATTTTTGGAAAACAACTAAAATGCAACAATTGAAATGTTACAAATTGTTTTGTTACAAATTAACAAAAGAAACCTTAATCCA
>JAAGNO010003028.1:0-21519 GCA_033439905.1 Ceryle rudis | reverse complement strand
CTAAATTTAGCAACAAAATAAAGTGGTTATGTAAGTGTAATAGGATGAGGGTTTAAAACAAAGTTCACTATATATTAGTTGTGATCCACGGCTCCATATATTTGAAGGGAAAAATTATGCCTCCTCTGCTTATTTTATCACCTACTAAAATTTTGCAACTCCATTGCAAAAAAAAAATATTTATCACATGATGAAGACGACATGTTTATCCTTACTTCTTTGTAAGAGGAAATACCAGCATTAAAATATATTCTAAAAGATGAACAAAAGACAGTCTGAGATCATTAAAACAAGGCTAGGTGAAAAACAGGTAGTTAAGGACAACAGAGCAAAAGCAGCATACAAAAATGTATAATAAGTGGCACTTACTGGCATCCCAAACAAGCTTCTTTAGTTCCACTGTTTTGAGTGTTTATTGGAATTAAATTATTCCAGTTCTGGTTTATTTGTTTTCCTAAGAAGTAAATGCAAAAATCCAGCCCAGTTTACACATTCCATGCCATTTACTGCTAACAAAAGGTTATAATACCTTATTGTCCCCTTGTACTTCCCCTAGTCTCTGCTGAAGCTCTTTAATCTCTTCTCCAAGATGTTTAATTCTATCTTGAGCCTCACTCAGTAGTTGGGCAAGATTTGCCTAGAAAAGAAGCATCAGTCAGAAGTTAGTGCCTTCGGAAAGAAGCGTAAGTGGTGATGGAAAAGAAATCCTAGATTTACTCCTCATCTGGCCAACGATCTTTACTTTTATTGTTGTCAGTAGCCAGACTTCGTGCTTCATTAGAGAGATAACAAAACAAGTCACCAGGTGTCTTTACCTTTAATAGTAGGGAATACATACAGCACGTGTGCATACACACTCCCTGAACAGCACACAAACCCCTAACCCAACAAAGTGAAACCACTAGCTCTGGTATCCTGGTGGGAAGAGCAAAATGCAGAGTATTTTGACAATATTTATACAAAGTTGACAAAATAATAGTTTTAAACTTGCATATAATTAGACAAAAGGCACAGTTGAGAAATAATTATGATATAATTACATTCCTTAATAGTGTTTAGAGCAGATTCATAGCCAGGAAAAAGGATGCCAGCCAGAGTCCCTGTCCTAATAGAGATATGCACCACGAATATCCAGTAGCACAAAACTTCAGATGTGTCCTGACTCGTGTTGTTAGCTAGTATGCAGACTTCTAGGAAAACAGAATTGAAAGCTAGAGATTAAAACCAAACACCCCATCCCCAGATAATACACACCGAAAGTTATGATTCAGAAAAATCTACTAAGCTAGCAGGGCAAGCAGTTGGATCGCCATTCCTGCAATTTTTCCCCTTGTTTACCAACAACTGCCATTTCCACGTGTCCTGTTAGAGATTTAAGAGAACTATTAACACAACTGTATTAATATAGCTATTCATGCATCTGGCCCTTTGCAAAATTAAACTATTAAACTACAATCAACCGGAACTTTTGTACACTACTATATGAAGAAACTGGCTCCAAATTACAATTGGTATAAAATAGCAATAGCTTTGAACATTTAAACAGGAAAAATAACTCGAGAAACTGATATATTCTACTTGATGAACAATAAGCCTAATTCACTGCTACTGCTTCTGTACTTCTGGTGCTCTGACACCAAAGCTTCAGAAGAAGGTAAGGTAAGTTTCACACAGTCTTGGAACAGATTAAAGCATTTTTTTTAACTACTGAAAAACCCGAAGACTGCGAATAAATAATAAAATGTAACAGCAAAAAAGTACATAGCCAATTATAGGGCAAAAATTAAGCTGCCTCTAATTTTATTTTCAAGACAGCAACCCCTCAAGCAACGCAAAAGGCTCCTCAAGTGTGTGTTGATAGAATGATTTTTTTTCCTACACATTAAAAAAACTGTGTAATATTCATATACGGAGTGAATCAAGGAGTTTCAGAACATATTCAGTCAATGTTTTGAGAGGTATTTCTTAATGGTTATTTAAAAGAAAGAAAAAGAAACCCTGTTTGAAGGATACTGTATTTAAACTGAAGTATCTACGGCTACTGCTCCGATGCAATTTATTTATTTATTTAAGAAAGCTGACTTTCAATAAAGGCCATCCAACCACCAGACTGAGTTAGTTAAAAGCAACGTCATTTGCACAAACCTCTCTGAAACACTTCCATATACAAAGTCCATTTTTATGATGGATTTTTACAACTCCTAACACTGCAATAGCACATGGAATTTCAACACCTGGGAAGAACTCGATCTCACTAATCAGCATTTACAGCCACAACACCAGGATTCTAGCCGTCTGTAGTCAAAACCCGGCTCCGAGTAACTGCAGGAAAGGCATTACCATGCCTATACTAAATCTTCCTGCTCAGATTTATTTCCTTTAAAATCATTTCTCTCGGATTGCAATTCTATGCTGAATTTTATTTGTCAGTCATATAAATGACTTAATGTGACAAAAACCTTTATACTCGAGACAGGGATTTTGGAAAAAACTTTAAATGAATATTTGACACCAAAATAAAACAGCCTCATTTAAGCACGCTAAGAGCATTACAATGAGCTAAGTATAGACTTGCTCCTTAATGCAAAGCTCCTATTATACTTCTGTTCAACTAAAACAACCAAGCTATGTCACAGAAGTAGTCTCCAGCAATTATTCATTTCCCTGGCTTAGAGGTTCCATACAACGTATAATTTAGATTGTTCTGAGTTTTAAAGGTTTTGGCAAGACCTCATTAAAGCTCTCGGCTCAATGTGGATAGAAGGAGAAATACTTGATTTTCAAAAGTGCTCTGCGAGGCTTAAAGAGAGTCAGCCAAGAGGATATGTTGGACGACACCTGGACTTGGTACCATTTCTTTGGCATATATAAGAAAATATACCATATGGCTGAAAGATGATAAAACTAACAATGGAGGACTGGCTTCGTGAACCTGAAAGCATGTATTTTTTGAGGAAAAGGGAGAAAACTATGGAAGGAGAAAGAGAATTCATTTTTCCACCTGGCATCTTCTTTTCAATATTCATAGAACAAACACAGAATTCACTTAGAAATTCCAGACAAGTTACTTCAGCAGACAATAAAGCTCATATAATTTACCTATGCAAAAGAGAACAACTCTCTGAAAATTAGCCAATTTCAGCTTCTCTAGACTCAACTTCTTCAACAGTTTCTTTTGATTCTAGGTGAAGCCTTAAAAAGGCTCATGTAACTGCCAAAGACTCTTCTTTCACTTCTCCTTTCACTCACACTCTTCAAAACTACCTCCGAAGTATTGACACATATTTCTGAGGCATGAGGAGGGAAAGACGCAGAGGTGTGTACCTTTCTGCTGCCTCATCTTTTCTTGCCTCTGCAACAACCCACAGCAGTGGAAACTGTTTCCCACACCCCCTCTCAATGCAACTGTTTGTAATAATAAATAATAGATAGTGCTTCATTCAAGTCCCTCATTAACTGCCAGTATCAGATTATCTTTCTAGAGCTCTGTCTACCTCCGGCAACATTTCATTTCCAGCAGGTATTCTTGAGCTTCTATAGCATGACAAGCTATTTGTTTTACATCCCTCTGCCATGAGAAGTTTTCATGTATCATAGAAACATAGAATATCTCAAGTTGGAAGGGACCCATATGGATCACTGAGTTCCAAGTCCCTGCTGCTCGCAGGACTACCTAAAATTAACCTTATGACCATGAGCATCGTCCAGATGCTCTTGAACAGGCTTGGCGCCATGACCACTTCCCTGAGGAATCTGTTCCAGTGACCGACCACCTTCTCAGAGAAGTATGATTTGAGTGCATGCAATTCAAACCCCACTGAAGTACTAGACAGAGGAAAATGTCCCCGTGTTCCTTTCTCCTTTGACCAAAAACAAATGCAACCATAACCAATGATCCCACCAGAAAGTAGGAAGAAAGGAGAAAAAGAGGGATGTGAGAGTGTCAAGTGGGAAGTGGCTACCTTTATTACATAGGGAAAAAAAACCACCATAAATCAGAATAGACCATAAAGTGAAAGATTCAATGGGATGGGATCACAGACCTCACTCTTTTCCACTTTGACTTTGTTAAAATTTGCAAGAAAGGTTTTGGGACAGAAGGTGGAAGAGAACCTTACTTTTAGCTAGACATGAGCATCTGAAACTACTGGTGAAAATACCTATAAATATTCATTAACATAAACCAGTGTATACTTGTCAGACAGCAACAGATCTTTACTTGCTACTGACAGATAACCCAAGAAGAAGAGGGAAAAAAACCAAACTAGTAACTCCAAATAGTCATCCCTGGCATTACACACTACACTTGAATTTGGCTCCTTTAAAAATTTTGCCAATCTAGCCACACAGACACAGTGTTGTTTTTCTTCACACCACTTTAAAAATGATGGATAGTAACACAGTCTTTAATATAGCTTTCAATTCTCTTGCACATAAATCTTGGCCGACACATAAAAAAAAATAATTAAAAAAGGACTTTCTACCTTTAGATACTGCCTGAAAAAGTAACTTGGCAAGGGGGAAACTTTCAATGTACCTTTACATTTAAAAAATATTTTTAAATACAAACAAGCATTTCTATACTCCAGTCTTTCATGTTTCTCTCAGCCACACCTTCAAACAAAGAAGAACACTGAATCCTAAGGCTGACAGAAAAAGAAGTTTGATGAAACATTAAGCACACTTGATGGGTGTGACTGATGGCAACTTTAATTGCAGTTTCTCCTCCAGTGAATTCATATGATTGCAATGGCTGAATTAATACAGAAAAACATGGCTTGCCTACCAACCGTCACTGTTTACGCTAAAGCAGACTAACTGATGACCTCCTCTAGCACTAGCTTCCTCATGATAACAAGCAAAAATTATTTTTCTCTTCAAGTTGAAAAACCATGTAGAGAAGACTTCTGAAATTATAGGTCCCGGGCATACTAAACAAAACACATTTAGTAAGGGTCACTTTTCCCCACAGAAAAACAACAGCAAAAAATAAAAACCTTGCCGAGCAGCAACGTGACATAAAACAAGAGAAGAAGAAAATCCTTTCCTCCTCTAAGTATCTGCTGCTCTGTGAACCAGGCAGAAATCCCACCAGAGAAGCACACTAGTCAGAATGTGACAGGCTCTGCAAAACAAGACTCACTCACACTCACATACCTTCAAGACACTCAGCAATCAGAATTTTTACAGAGCTGATTAATAGAACCAAAAAGCTATTTTAGCAGAACACATACAAAATGATTTCTTTTCCCCTTCTTCTCAACCAGTCTTCTGTGTACTGGATTAGCATAATGCTGTACAGGACCAAACACCAGCCAGACGGACCTACAGCATTTGCCAAAGGCTGACAAACAAAGGTTTGCATCAACTACAGACTCCTCTATGAGGCCAGATTTTGCAATGCAAATTGTTAGCATGCATCATAAGCAGCAACAAGGGTGTCACTATGAACTACCAGTACCATTAGAAGTTACCTGGCAGAAATTCCTTCACTGTGAAGGTTCACTAAGGTACTTCAGTCCCCCCATAATTCATACAAGCATCAAGTTTTTGTTGACAGCAGATGAATGTAGTCAAAGAGAAAGGATTCATTTGCACTTATACAAAGATTAATAAATTACAAGAAAAGATTGTTTCCTTGGCTTGTTTCCTCAGAAATACTCTAGCTACTTTGAGATCTTAAGGACAACTTAAACTTTGAGATAACGCACAAAAAGTATCAAAATCCCTTAAACATTTTGAGTGTTGTGACTAATTAACAGAAAATTTGTCGAGAGCATTCCGGTGCAGGGATGTAGACAAGTGTCTCTCTATTCCATGAAGGTAAGACACAGCAACCAGAGGAGAGGTTGTTGTGCACATTAGGTCTGAAGAGCTCTCCAAGTTTTAAAGAGGGACTATCACATCTATTAGAATCAGCATATCTTCTCTCCCAGCCTAACGTTTGCTTCAGAACCTACATGTTGAAGAAACAAGTGTCACTTCACAAAGCACAACTCCCAGTGTGACTAAGAATTTCTACGTCTCACAGACTGCCACCAGCTCCTATGAACAGACCAGCAAGTTTCAGTGTGCAGAAACCAAAATCCCTCTACCAGCTATGCTCTCGGCGCAGGCACATTTGGAAATCCACGGGAATATTGCTCTGTGATGCGCTGCAAGGCCAAATGATCTCACTGTTTTCCACCTGCTGCTTCACACTACGGGAGTCAAAGGCATATGCCCACAAACCAGAGCAACGAGCACAGGTCTAAGTTTGGCACATGTATATTATTTTTCATCTTCAAACCTGATGAAGAGAGGAGGAAATTACATTAATCTTCACAGCACCCTTGTAAGATAAATACGGAATGACTGGTTACCCTGTATTATATTTTATCTAAAGATTTTATCTCACTGGACTATGAATGCAGCCTTTGTGACTTAGCACAAGACTAGCAAAACTTCCCAAATTCATTAATTAACAAGAAGCAGCCATGCTAGAGTCACACTAGTCATTTCTGATGATGATGTCAAAAATGCCCATAAGGTAATCCCTGAAGTTTGTTTTGAATGTGAATTGTAACAGCTGAGTACAAGTTCCAGCTGAGTTCTAGTTCCAGCCAGAAGCTGGAAGCGAAAAGCATCAAATTGGGTCCATTTGTGGTATGTCACAACATGCTGCTGTCTGGAATCTCTGGTCCTCCTGATCTTCTGCTTGCCCCAGAATGGCACACTCACAAACCCATTCATTAGCAAAAGTCAAGCTTTCTGACCAGCAGCTCTGTGAGTGGGTAGCGTGCTGCTGTGATGTCAATGATCACTGAAGCAGTCAGAGTCTTGGTTTGAATGAATCACCCTGGGACACCTACGGGTAACTGTAACAGAGCTAAGGACCACAGCCTTCAGGAAAGATGCACACAGGTTCTCTGATGAGACTTTTTGCCTGGCAAAAAGAGTAGTTATCAAGCTGCACTCTACACTAGGACTATGTCAGTATAATGTTATGAGGCTCATTATTAGGAGCCCGAAAGAGGGTTCTATGACCACAGGACCCTCTCCAAGGCTCAACAACTCCTTGGAAGACACAGGATCTATTTGACTACATGAGGCAAAAGCAAATTTGCCAATAGGCTGGCAAACTTCAAAAGGAGAGTTTCAAACTAGAAATTATGGGAGAAGGAACAAGGAGGCTTGGGATAGCATAGGCAAGAGAGCCTGAGGTGATGGGAAAAGAAGGGACATAGCAGTACACAAAGAAACTGAGCTGAAGTGCAATTCCTTTGAACATAGTCAAGGAGGTAAAGAAGGAAATGCCTGCAGAAGAGCCTTGTGGGGAAAGCTCTGAAGCCTGTACTGCAGAACTGGCTCACCTGGATGCCTCTCGGAGGCCTCTGCTATAAAGCATGCAGCACAGGGAACAAGCAGGAAGAGTTTGGGGACTGTGTGCAGTTACATGGTTACAACCCCATTGGCATCATGCAGAAACGGTGGGATAGCTCACACAACCGGAGTGCTGTGATGGAGGGGTAGAGGCTCTTTAGGAAGTACAGCAGGAAGGCAAGGAGGGCTGTTGCCCTTCATGTGAGAGAGTAGCTGGAATGTATGGAGCTCTGCCTTGGGACAGGTCAGGAGCCAGCTGAGAGGTCAAGATTAGTGGGCAGATCAACATGTGTGCTGTTGTACTGGGTATATGCTATAGATCTCCTGATCAGTAAGAGGCAGTAGATAAGGCCTTCTTCACACAACTGGAAGAAGCTTCATGTTCACAGGCCCTGGTCCTCGTGAGGGACTTTAGCCACCCCAAGACCCACAGGTATCTAAACACCACTCCCTCCCTCTCTTTTACTGTGAGAGTGGTGAAATGCTGGAACAGGTTACCTGGAAAGGCTGTGGAGTTTCCATCCTTGCAGATATTCAAAACCTCACTGGGTGTGGTCCTGGGTAACTTGCTTTACATGGCCCTGCTTCAGCAGGGGGATTGGACTAGTTGATCTCAAGAGCTGCCTTCCCTTTTTGAGAACATCACAGCCATTCTGTGATCTTGTGATGTTTAGCTCTATTCAATTCCTCATGCATTTAAAATACAAATATCAGCCCTCACCAATGAACATATGCATTGTGACTTTATTCCTAACATACAGCCCCACTGCAAACCCATTATCTCCAACTGAGTGGTCTCACTATCAAATTAAGCAATGCCTATTTAGGGCTGTAGCCCAGCACGGTCATTTTGCTAACAATGTATTTTACTTCACCTTTCTCATTTGTATTAAAAGAACTTCTATCTCATATAGAAGGTCAAAGGATTCACTGATCTGTTATTTCAATGACAAAGCTTCTGCCAAACTGATGTTAGGAAAATTTCAACAATGTAGACGAAAATAAGTCAGTATACTCAAGCTAGAGTAATCAATAGTCAGTAATCAAGCTAGAAATACCATCTATGTTTTTCTCTTTGTTTCCCAGCATGACAACAGTGTCCAAAAGATATCCAGTATTTGTCAACAGTATAAAAATGTTCTGTATCACAGCAAATGCACACAAATGTATACCACTGCAGTATGGTAGACTTCCTGTTTATATAGGATGCACAACAGTGGCTTTGTAGTCAAAGCAACATTTTAACATGCCTTTAAAAATGGGGAGTGTCCACTGTTTACCATCTCTGGAGAATTTTAACATCAAAATCAACTCCTTATTATTCCTATCCTCCTGAAACATTTCACCCCTCCATTACTATATTCAAAAATTATAATAAATAAATAAAGTCAAAAACACTTGACATCACAAGACACTATAAACCAAGGCATTATAAAACTTACCTTCAACTACATCATTTAATTGTGACTCTTTAGTAAAGGGGGTCAGGAAAGTACCGACAGCTCGCAGGCTGTGATAACACCACTAACGGTAAAATACCTACTGCAGGAAAAGACATTTCGGTAGCAGTTTCTCGTTTCCTGCTTTTGTTGGCTGGCAGAAGGTGATCCAGATGAAGCAATCTTTGGAGATGTGTACTATGGCACACACAGCTTTGAGAGGGAAAATACTGTAGAGCACATGTAAAGCACTGTAGAGCACATGTTAAGATACCTTTAAGTAACACAAATTTTACAAAACCACATTCCGAGTTTACTGCTCGCCGATAGAAACTGCCTGATTACACGGTATTGCCAAGCAAAACATGCAATTTCTGTGTTGCAAAACAGAAAGAGAAGGCACAGTGTGGTAAACAAGATACTTTAAGATATTACAAAGTGTAATTGATAATCATAAAGGTGAAAAATGAAGAGATGAAGAAAGTAGCAATTCCAACCCACCTAATAAATTTAAGGTTCTAGATTGCAATCTACATTTTTTTCTCAGTTGTGGTAAAGAAATGGGACAGCAAGTTGTTGAGCGTATCATGTTTTCATCTCATTTCTAACTATGAGAACTGTGTCACACAAAATTCACTGTAGGATCGCAGTTTCAGTTTTCACAAAGTGACTGAGGTCACAAACTTCTCCCAGAAGGAACTAGGCTTCTGGGCAAAATGGGGATGGAAAAAATGAAAAGAGCACCAAGAACTTTACTCCTTCTCAGATGGAAAAAACGCTAAGAAATGTGTGTACAGTAATAATGGAAAAATGTTCATAACTTTATTATTCTTTAAGGCATTCCTCAAAGCAAAACTATGTTCTTCTTCAGAAAGGTTGCCCTAACTACTCTAGACTATCCACCTTGTGTGCCACAGACATATTACTCAGGAAAATGAAAACTCAAGGAATGCACTAACGGGCTATTACTGAACACCCTAAAGTATAGATTGTCCCTGGGAAGACCTTTAAATGATCCCATTTGAGAACAAGATCTTCTTTCTCTCACTGCTACCTAGCATGTATACATAACTTCCTCAGACAAAAAGACTCCTAGCTAGACTATTAAATGGATTACCAGGTACTTACCTTGGCAGGAGTTGCCAAAACTTAAAGTAATCGCAGATTCTGAATTTAGACTAAATTTTGCTAGTATTTTAGAAAAAGGCATCAGATTTTGTTTTGCAAGATGGAAGACGAATTAGAACAACATCCACGGGATGGCAAATCTCCTTTCCTACGTATCTCTGTAATGACCCATATGCTGAATTGGGGTTTTTTCCTTTTAATTATATATTCTTCAGATTCAATTTTAGTAGTTTGAAAGCACAAACCTACACCTGGTCATAAATGCTTATCAGAACTCTGTTGATATAACAGAATTTCAGATAAATTATGCTAAATAATGAGGAAGTTAAATTATTTTACACTGTGCCACTGACTTTTTGGCAGCTATTTAAGTACCTGAGTCATTATATTGCCTCTGAAAGTTTAATTTACAAGAACGAAAATCCTGAGCCCTTAAAATTTTAAGAAAATGGCACAAGCTACATCCAAATTCCCAGGGAAAGGACGATGCATATAACTTCTGAGCCATTAAGAGAGTGCAAGAGCAATGTTTTAAACATAGTTAAAAGACTTTCAGGACTTGTTATGAAAATAATAATTTTTGTTCTTTTGTGTTGTCCTCCTCTCCCTGCTCACACATTGTGTTTTGGGTGACATTTTTCTCTAAAAATTAAGGGACACTCTACATGGATCTCCAGGAACACCAAAAAAAAAAAGTGAGCAGGAAAAAAGTTTTTCAGGGGAGCCATAAAATGCAATTACCTTTGTTCTCACCGTTTATAACTCATAAAGCCCAAGTGACTCATGAGAGTACCTAATGGAAAAAAGTACTCAGAACAATAAATTAACAATTACAGAATGCAGACAATGCATTCCCAGATTGCTTTTAAGTATGAGAAGTCCTGTCAGGAATCCATTTTAGGAGTAAAGCAAGAAGGATAAACAACAAGGAGAATGATCTCAAGTCTCAGTACACTGACCAATTTCAGTCGCAGGTGAACAGAAAAGCAACAGCCATATATTTTAATTAATGATAGTTCAGGTATTTCAGAGAGAAACATGTTTAGACAAAAACATAAGAAGCCACATTTTAAGAAATGAGCTTCTCAATAGACAGAGATTTCACCTGTTTTTTACAGGATTTCTTAGTCAATATTTTCACACTTTTGCCAAGTACTTTTGTAGTAGATAAATAATGTCAACTGAAAAATGAATCCTACCTGTTTCCTCTTTTCAGGAGGGAGGGATGGATCCCCATCCTACAAATAAATAGACATATTTTATTGGCAACTTCTTTCTGAAGCCAGCAACTCTATTGGCTTTGTGGATCAAATTTTAAAAAGTGCATTTTAACTGAAATGTTATCAAAACTGTTTCTAAAATACTGCATCTTGATTAATACCAGCAACAGTAATTTAAACTCAAAAAATTGCATAAGGCTGAAAATTTGTTTACATTTCCAGAACAGCAGGTCATTACAAATTTATGTTGCGTTATTTTTCATAACGGTACATTAAGTTGCAGTGGAATAATAATACCACAGTCAGTTCAGTTTTCAAATGGAATTATGACTGAAAATAATTTCCTCAGAGCACACACTGTCTTTTTGTGTCTTATATAACAGGCACTACCTCATCAACACAGAACAAATGAGTAATAATATCATCACGGCTATGCAACTGCAGGACCACTGTAAACACGTACCTAAACAGTTATTTTTTTTTTAAGCAGCCATTATTATCCTTCCTTTTTAAATTTTTTTTGAAGGTTCACCTTTAACCCCCAAATTCATAAATAACAACCTACAATCAGCTCCCGATATTTCTTTTTCAGAGACTGGTGTCGTTCCCGCAGCTGGTTAGCCATAAGCTTGTACTGGTCTCTTTCTTGTTGGCAGGTGTCCAGCTCTTTGGAAAGGATTAGCAATGCCTCCTTTTTACTTTCGAGCTTCCTTTTGCACACCAGATACTGCAAAAGAGAAAAAAAACCCATAACTGTAACAAACCATTTCTACCCCAGACAGTACTGGATTCAAGAGGCTCGAGTTTTACTCTGAAAAGATGCAGACTGCATGTGATCAAAGTCTGTCACAAGTTCTCTTAGCTTATTAATAACAATCACGAGAAAGAAATCAGAAGCCTGAAATCCATTTATAAGGCCGCATGCTCATCTGACCACCGTGAAAGAAAAACTCAGCAATTCACGTTTCTCCTCTTTTTCTTCATATGCAATAGCATGAGGAATCTCACAGTTTGATCCGCAGCCCTGGGAAGGCTGCTAGAAGGAAGAAGCCTTTGCAAACTCCCTTTTCTGCTTGTGTCCACAATACTCAGCTCTCAGTTAGCAACCAGCATTTGCCACCCCATTCTCCCTTCCCTTCTCCTCCTTCCTGCTACCAGCAATGTCCTCTGGGCTCAGCCTCCCACTCGAACAGTGAAACAGGACCACGTTACAGTGGAAAGGGTAGCATGGGTGGCAACCAAAATTTACCTTGAGTCTAAACCAATTGCAGTGTGATACCCTATCGGCACATACAAAAGGAACTAATTCAGCTGTGATACTATACTCAAGTGCTTCTTGAGTCAAAAGAATGGGAAATAATGCAGAAATATTGGAAACACCTGATGGGGAGGGAAGGCAGAGGTGAGCCTTCCCCTCCAGCCACCACTTCTTATGCGTAGGGCTCATGCACAAAGCAAAGCAGAATTTGCAAATCTTAGCTGTTCTGCATCAGTCTGATCTGCTTCATTACCTTTCCCCACTGCAAGAGTACCGTGTATGTCATCCTCTCCTGCAGTGGCTGAATGTTACCTATCGGAAGCTTCAGGCAACTTTTTTCACCTAACATGATGTTCAATCAGCAGATTCTTCTTACCCATCACTTGACACTGCTCATGCTAAGGCATATATTTCTATTTCTGATGTTACTGACATAAGATGTGGCACTAAATAGTTTCTCAATGTGCTCTGCAAGAGACCAAATATCACAGCAGTCATGAAAACAATTTATAGTTTCATTATATACTCTGACAAGAATACTTTGTCATTAGGGGCAGAAAGCAAGAGGATCAGCACTTCCATCCTGTGCAAGTCAGGGCTGTTCTTTGGGACAAAAATCACTACTTATATGTATTACTTGCTTGGAACTGACTTTGTTAACCTCAATTTCAAGTCAATGAGAAAGAGAAAAGCGACTCTGGTATATTAGTACAGCCAACATTTTCCAAAAATGGTAAATACTTAGTTGCAAAAAAGCGGGAAGGGAATGAGAAAAGGAATTTCAAGAAGGATTTGAACTCTCAGAAAGTACACCTCCACCTTGGATTCATTTTATTTCTGGCAATATTGAAGTTGAAATCCTGCCATAAATTTTCTGGATTATGATGCCTTAGCATCAACAAAGGCAACTGTACCTATGTACTTACGTCCTTACTGATACCTTAACACAAATGTCAAATGCCCTGATAAAGCACTGAAAGGTATCAGAAGCTAAACTTTAATACTGTCAGCAAGTGATTATAGTGACATGGTAAACTTCTTCAAACTTGATAAAATAATTTCTTCCCTTACAGTGAAAATTTGCCTCTGACAATCTCTCTTCTTTTTTTCCAGTTTCATCTCATGTCTTAAGTCAATTCTAAGATACACCTGCACAAATTGTTTTTAAATACTAACAATCTGATACAGTAATTGCAAATAAAAATGAGTAAAAGCAAACCTCAAAATCGCTTTAAGAAAAAGCCACCAGTCCAAACCCCTGAACCAAGTAGCCTGCCCTGTTCCTTTAACCACCAGGAAGAACGAAGCCAATGCCTATGTGAGGCAGAACAGCCTATACAATATAGTGGGGGGGTTGTTTGCCTATATTGACTTTCCCAAATAAATGGGATAAAAATAGTAATAATGTATAGTTATTTGTTTCCATGGGCTTATGGTACAAGAAATAAGAAAGCCATGGCATTCCCATAGAATTTGATTATTCAACAGAGCTATGCTTCCAATTCCCATTACCATTTCTTGAAGAAAAAACACTATACAAAGACATGCCTCAAAGAGGTTACTCAATTTATGTGCTTCTGAATGTCAAAACCAAAAGTACTAATAAGAACCATAAACCGACCTAACAACAGTACACCAGAAATGGATTCTAGTCCGGCAAACAACTGAGTCACACCAACAGTTTCCTACATATGGACAACTAAGTGCAGCAAAATTGGTGTACTGTCAAAAGGAACATAGGATTTTAATAGTCCTTTTGGAACAGTTCAAGCAATAAGTACATTTTCCCATATAGTCTGAGAAAAAGCATTCAATAGATGCTTCTGGCATTCCTATAGCGCTGTCTTCCTCTGCAACTGAAGGAAAGCCTATGTCTCACGTTCTGTCAATCAGTGAGACAATTAAGTGAATTCTGTTATGCACTACAGTTGCTACGAAATATTCTCTTTGTCTTTTGTTTCTTTTTAATTGACATTCCAAAATAATCTTTGAGCTTAAAAACCAAAGTTAACCAAGAACCAGATGCTATACTTTCAATCTAAAAGCTACAACGTACGACTTTTCCTATCTGCCTAGTGACTTTTATCTACCAATGCACTGTTATCTGCAATAAAGCAAATTATAATTGCTACAAGGAAGATCATAATAATTAAAGGAATATATATGACATCCTACATTACTGCCTGAACTGCTTTACAGCCAGATAACTACTCTAGTGAAATTGAGTAAAAAGAGACTGACATTACAGGGGAGAGTATAACTGCTCCAAGGTGACCCTCTGCATCGAACAGTTACTATTTGTCCCTTGCTATTTTTAGTGACAAATCTGGATAGATCTCATTAACGACACCATAGACATGGTCTAATAATCTGATGGAGCTGGGACACTGTGAAGGTTTTAGACTTTCTTTTTTAAAACCAACAAACATGCCAAATTCCTATCACTTTTTTTTTTTTTTTTTAAATTTGAGCAAATGCCTGGACTATATTTGTGCATTTAATGGCAATTAGGGCTAAGAAGGAAACTACCTAATTTTCTGAGGGCAAAAGCAGAGATACTATCTCCAAGCTGTGCTTTGGAATCACTGTGGATCATATTCTGTGGTCTCTCCACAGTCCAGGGCCTCGCATCCTCCTAAATGCTGACAGGCCACCACACTGTACATGGACCTGTAAACCTATCATCCACCACGCTCTCAGAGAAACCATGAACACTACTCACCCTGTTTAGGACAAGAGATCTGAGTGCTATTAAGTTACCTGAAGTTTTACCAAATTTCTCCTCACTATGCTCTTGGAAGCAACTTTCTTATGGAAATGGCAAACTCAAGAGCCCCAAATGCACTGCAGTGTCACTATCTGGGGTGTGTTTTGATTGTGTTTCAGTAATGTTGCTCCCCTTGGCTTCAGATTAAACTGTTCCAACATATCCGGAAGAGTCAAACACTCAAACCCATAGAAATACACAATTACTGGCCATTTGCCTGCCATCTCATCTCATGTCTTCATCTCTGATAAAACCTGGCACTTAGTTTTATTCCACAATATCATCTCTCCTTTTCCTACTGCCCAGCACTTGCTACCTCCTGACTGCTGAAACACAAAGCAGGCTGGTTATCATTCACTGGTGACATAAGTGTTATAAGCAGCTCCTCAGAAGACCACGTCTTGTCTGGATGACAATATTACACCACATCATCTTCACTGGTCATTTAAGAATTACCATAATTTGATCTGATTATACAAAATAACACTGTTTTGCAATGCGGCCCAGCCCTTAAAGGTTTTGTACACTGTACAACTAATTACGTTACTAATTTCTCCGTGTCTGTTTCTCAACATCCCTGTGTGTATCTTAGACCAGCCTTGAATATGGAAACATGAGAAATAAACACTTATTATGTTACCTGAAAGCCCAGCATTCGGGTCCCTGTAGCACCTCTCCCATGGCTCCTGAGAACTCTGGAGAGCAGTAAGTCACAGCACCAGCTCTTTTAGCGTTTGCACTTCCTTTTCCAAATGAGAAAGGAATTATGATGCCAACCCAATCACTTAGGGAGCTCAGAGAATCCACTCTGCTTTCTTCTCCCCTACAGCCACTGTTATTTGCCCGCATTTAGAAAAGTTATGAAATTAGTGGCTTCAAAGCCTGTTGGGTTCCCTCAGATAGATTTGGTGAACTACATTTCACATTCTGTTTGAAAAGGCAACATGACAGAAAATTCGGGATCTTATAAACATGAAAATCTCACTAATTTTCCTTCTTCTCTATTGCCCACATTAAAAAAATTGTGCAACCAATGGGAAAGGTATGTTCTGCCAATTACAAGCAGGTTTGGTTTCTCACTCTTATTGATAATATCCATAATAATATTATTCATAATAATAATAATATTATTATTGCGATCTGCTAGAGAGTAGCTCCATAGAGAAGGACCTTGGAGTCCTAATAGACAAGAAGTTATCCATGGGACAACAATGTGCCCTTGTGGCCAGGAAGGCCAATGGTATCCTGGGGTGCATTAAGAAGAGTATGTCCAGCAGATTGAGGGAGGTTCTTTTCCCCCTCTGCTCTGCCCTAGTGAGACCTCACCTGGAGTATTGCATTCAGTTCTGAGCTCCCCAGTTCAAGAGGGACAGAGATCTACTTGAGAGAGTCCAATGGAGGGCTGCAAGGATGATTAAGGGACTGGAACTCCTGCCTTATGCAGAAAGGCTGAGAGACCTGTGGCTTTTTAGTTTCGAGAGGAGAAGACTGAGAGGAGATCTAATTAATGTCTATAAATACATGAGGTCTGGGCATCAAGAAGCTGGGACAAACTCTTTTCACTTGTGCCTTGTGATAGGATGAGGGGCAATGGCTTCAAGCTCGAGTACAGGAAGTTGCACCTCAACCTGAGGAAGAACTTCTTTACTGTAAGTGTTACAGAGCACTGGAATGGGCTCCCCAGGGAGGTTGTGGAGTCTCATTCTCTGGAGACTTTCAAGACCTCTCTGGATGCATTTCTGAGTGATCTGCCCTAGTTCTGTCCTGCTCTGGCAGGGGCATTGGACTCAATGATCTTCAGAGGTCCCTTCCAACCCCTAACATTCTGTGATTCTGTGATTCAGAATTCATTAGTGGCATGTTTGATAAATAAATACCCAAAACACTTTCTCCAAGTTTTAAGTTGGCAATTACTTGGCAAGGCAGTTCAAGAGCCACAAGCAAATCACTTCCCTCTGTGGTGCCAAAGACCCCTACACAGTTAATAATTAAGACATAGCCTCTTGAGAATGTCAAATTAAATGCATACTAAATTTCTTCAAAATAATTTTAGGAGGCACAGTCATATATGACTAGCTATAAATAGCATACATTAAATGCTCTAATGTGTGGGAGGTGACAAGGAAAAAAGCATTTTGACACTGGATTTAATTCTAGAACTTGCCAAATTCACGTGAGCAGCTAGCAGGAAAGACAGAGGACATCCACTTGTCTTATGGCTTTCCTAGGAAACCTTTTTTGTTTCCAGTGAAGAACATCACCAAAAGCACACGTTCTCCACGCAATATTAAATTAGGACTAGTGCCAACTCTCAATGAAGTGAATGGAAGCACACTCACTGACTTTAGCAGAAAGGAGACTGAACTCATAGAAGTCAGCTCTCCAAAGCAAGGACAGAGGTGGCCTTGCAGACTACACAAGTATTTTTTTCCCTACCACTTATGATCTCCAAGTACTGTTCAGCTCATCCCACCAGCCCAAGATCATGCTACTACGAACTCCTTCCTCCATCACTGATTCTGTCATCATCCCTAGACAGAATGATTCCAAGACAGACCACATGGAATTCAGGAGAAAAAAATGAACTTCCTTCTCCACAGCAGCACACAGAGAGTTAGAAGCTTCTACACTCTTTCAAAAAGAAGCTCTCAACCACCTTCAAACAAAGTTCATATATCATGTCTTTCATTCATATTCATAGGATTTAGTTGTGCTTCTTCTCCCTTACAGAGAGAAAAAACTGAGCCACTAAGGAGTTGACTCGTGCATTTGTGTAAATCAACAGTTTAGCATATCCATAAACATTGCTGTCAGGCTAAGAAGTACAGACATTTAAAACCACTTTAAAGGCAACCAAACAAAAGTCTGCAACCAAGATTTCAGTGACTAAAATTATTTTCAAGAATTCTGTTCTCTTCAACGAAGAGTATAACCATCTTTCCAGGACTTCTTTCTAGCAGCGTACTCAGCAAAGCAACTAATAACTGTCACACTTTCCTCTTACCCTCTTCCAGATGGGAGAGGTATTTTCTTTGCACCAAGGATGTTAATTTTTTAAAATGAGAAACATTTGAAGTTATGACCAAAGGAACAGGCTGTACTCTTAGGATATTATTTTGATATTCATGAAGATCCCTTGTTCCTGCAAGACTTAGGCCACCATCTCAGTTCAGCCAGCAAGAAAGTTCTTGCTATGGCTCAGTTTCATTTCTGTCAAAAAAAAATCATTTACTGATCAGGTCTTCATCCTACAGATTCACACAGGCTTTTAAATATCCTAAACATGGGCCATTCACTGAAGTAATGTTAGACAAAAACCCAGACTCCAAGCAAAAATTATGTGGTAGTCCAACAGAACATTTTAATTTTTTATATATATTCACCCACAATGAATACTTGAACTTCGATAAAGAATCAGCAAAATTTATGGGGTTTCTCACTCCTGAAGCTTGTTCTTTTGCATTTGGTTAGCAAGAATATCAATGGAAATAATGACCCTTTCTGATAAGTTGGCTTTGTCCCAGTATTCCTTCCTACGTCATCCTATTCAGAGTTGGTTTAAACAATGTTCAAGGTATACGTGGTGCAAAGATTGTTCACAGTACCGAGTGCACACTGGGCCTGAAATGCATGTGGCTGTAGAGTAAGTGGAAGAACACACACAGAGGCAAAAGAACAAGCAACAAATATGTGATGAGCACAATAAAACCAGAGAAAGATACATGAAAGGGTACAGAGCAAAAAGCACTGAAATGGAACAAAAATCAAAAGGAAAACAAACAGGTAAATACAGAAAAAGACTGCAACACACCAAAAAACCCACACATTCTTTTAATCTGCCGAAGAATGAATAGCCAAAGTACAAAAATATGCAGCTGTGTGTACAAGTGTTTGTGTGTCTACATACAAGGACCAAAAATACCACTTTTCTTAACACCTACAACACCAGACTTTAAAAAAAATATTACAGTTGCTTTGACAAGCATTTAATTTACTGCTGGTTTTCAGATTTGGAGGGTTGTGCTTGGGGAATGAAAAAGAATGTGGCTATGTATCTGAACACACCAGCTTCTGGTCCTTTATACTATCCTACGTTTTAACTGTGCAGCTGCATCAATGTGACAGCAATTATTTAGAGCTACCATGTCTTTTTCTGCCTATGTTATCTTAGATTTTGGAAGCACTTCAAAATGTTTACAAAATGCATAGGGAACAAAACTTAGCTTCAGGGCCTGGTAGGTAATTTAAGAGGACTGGAGGAGCTCTGTACTACTGATGGATACAGTGAACTGGAAAAACTTTTTACAAGTAACTTCAGAAGTTAAAGCCACTTTCTCACAGACCTATTAGAATGTTGGAGTTAACAGGTAAATTGCACAAAGTTAATCACAATGACCAAAGGAAGAGAAAAGCAAAAGAGAGAAGCTTGACAGTGTGTGCTACAGACTTCACAAAAAAAAATACCAGGCTGTAAGCCTGCTGTGGGAACAGAGAGAAAGGAAGGAAAAGTGGAATATAAATCACTAAGCCTCTAATTGCTCTGGGGAAAAAAAAAAAAAGGATTATATATATTCCTAAGTATTTGCAAGAATGTAGCTTAGCACGGTCATTAAAATTTTCTACAATCAAGAAGGCCCTAAAACAGAATTAAATGTCCAATTTCAGGATTGAGTTTTTAGGTGAAATCATATAAAAAATAAAAAAGGTTCCGAAGTAATTCTAAATTACTTTGTAAAGCCAAGAATAGGGGCATTTCCTCAGAACCCACCTCACAAACTGTCTCCATCTCTTACGTTTACCTGACGTGACACCACCCCCACCCCCAAATAAAACTCCATTTGGAAAATGAGATGTCAGGTGCAACACTGCATGATCAGGATACTACTAAAAGTACACTTTTCACTTCCTTGTGGATTATTTTGTATGCTTGAAAGCACTCTGTGCATAGGTAGGCTCCAATTCTGGGTGTAGTGTACTAGCCCAGACCTGAACACACACAAACTCCCACTGAAATCACCAGCAGCGACACGTTCAGGACCCTGAACTCGGGCATCTCGTTGACAGCCAAGGCCTCAAGCCATGCTCACATCACATAAAGCCCTCCTGAAATCTGGGGAAATTCATCTCTGTGTATCATACTCTAGTACATCATACTTGTCATACTTGTTTACTCAGTCAGGTCGACCTAGGCCTATGCCATTTGCACAGAGTTTTGTTTGCTAGCTGTAAAAAGAAAAATACTATTTTTATAGTTATGCAAAATTAATGCGTTGCAAAATGCAATGCAAAAATCAGCACGCTAACCTCCTTCAAACTTAATGGTACTGCCTCTAAAATAGATTTGACTTTGATGATATTACTTTAAATTATACAGATCTCAAGTTGCTTTGAGTGTGGCAACTTACCCTACATGAAAATGCGTACCTGTGGATCTTTTAATGTGGATGTAGTTGATCATAAAATTTTCTACTCCTGTACTCTGAAAATCCTCCACCTGTTGAAGCCCAAGGCCACTCTGCCATTACAAATTTTTTCCCATTTTATGAGTGATACCATGGGTCTCAAAACCCTTTAATTTGTGATTTAGGTGAAGTACGAAGGCAGAGCATACTCCAGAAGAGCGAACTGACAGGAGCAGACCCCTGGCCCACGGTGGCTGCCGTAGCCGGGCTGGCTGCCCCGCTGCTGGGCCTCCCCCCGAGACGGCAGCAGTGCGAGGCCCGAGGCCTCAGCCCCACGGGCCGTGACCACGGCTGGATCCCGGGCGACATGACGCCCGCAGCAGGCTCCGCGTCTACCGCCCTGCTTTCTGCCGGCCCCGCGGCAGGTCACACACGCGAGAGGGCCGCGGACATTCGTCCCCGCTGTTTAGCAGCCGCGCAGGCGGCCGGGGCCGGCGCGTCCCGCGGCTCCACCGTCGGGCTCGGGGAGCGGGGCCGGTGCTTCCCCGCCGGCCGGGCCGGGAGGGGGAGGGAATCCGGGTTGCGCCCATCGGCTCTCCCTTCCCGTGGGGGCTGCGGTTTCGCCCCCCTCCGCCGGGGCAGCCGCTCTGTGCCCCGCGGGATGCGGGCTTGAGAGCGTGGGATGCCGCTTCCCTCGGCGGCACTTTGCCTGCTTCAACTTTGGGGGGATCCCGGGGACCCCAAGGCCGATCCTTGGCAGGGGGCAACCGATCGGGCCCCCCGCACGGCTGGGGCTGGAGCGGGCTCAACCCGCTGCTCTCTTTGCATCCCGCCGCCCAGCTCCGCGGCTGGAGCTGTGACGGGGCGCAGCCCGGTGCTCTCTCTCCCTCCGGCCTCTCCTCTTCTCCGCTCCCGCTCCCGCAGACGCAGCGCTCCTGCTCTC